>JAVTVY010017424.1:0-59782 GCA_036873755.1 Hanleya hanleyi | reverse complement strand
GTTCCGGTCACGTGAACGGAAACGGAAGTGACCTCACAGAGGTCATATGCAAATGTCACTTCCGAGCTCTGAGCTCCACACGCTTTGAGCTCCAAGAGCTCCGATCCAAGAGCTCTGCCGCACCACCGAGCGCGCGCAGGGGTCAGAGGTCAGTTCCGGTCACGTGAACGGAAGCGGGAGTGACCTCACAGAGGTCATATGCAAATGTCACTTCCGAGCTCTGAGCTCCACACGCTTTGAGCTCCAAGAGCTCCGATCCAAGAGCTCTGCCACACGGAAGCTCCAACCACCACCACCACCGGGCGTTGACGCCCGTCAACGCCCGGTGGTGTCAGTGGTGGTGGTGGTGGTGGTGGTGGTGGTGGTGGTGGTGGAATGTGGCGGTGGTGTGTGTGTGTGTGTGTGGTGGTAGTGTGTGGTGGTGGTGTTGGTGGTGGTGTCTGTACCTTGCGCGCAGGGATCAGAGGTCAGTTCCGGTCACGTGAACGGAAACGGAAGTGACCTCACAGAGGTCATATGCAAATGTCACTTCCGAGCTCTGAGCTCCACACGCTTTGAGCTCCAAGAGCTCCGATCCAAGAGCTCTGCCGCACGGGAGCTCCAACCACCACCACCACGCCCGGTGGTGGCGGTGGTGGTGGTGGTGGTGGTGGAATGTGGTGGTGGTGTGTGTGTGTGTGTGTGGTGGTAGTGTGTGGTGGTGGTGTTGTTGGTGGTGTTTGTACATATAAGAATGAACACGTGTCCCTCATCAGTCCTTATGTATTGGTCGAATTGGCACCCAGGCTGCGACGGGCTTTACCTCAGCGGTATGTCGACGACGTGACCCATATGAAATTGTTGGATAAGGATCCAGTCCATATGGAAATTGAAAGAACAGCGTCGATGTTGAAAACCTCGGGCATGAACTGGAAAGCGGCGTCTGTCAGAGCAATAGCAAAAAAGAAACATTTGTTCGAACGCATCATCAAACGACGTTAAAGCGTTAAGAAAGTGTGTTAAGGCGTTGAGACGGGCGTTAAGGCGTAACGACGGGCGTTGACGGACGTCACTGCATTTCGATGAATTGGTGTCAATTCCATGGAAATCAGAGCTTCTGAGCTAATTCACCAGGGCGTTGAAGCGTTAAGCTAAGCGTTGATGGGCGTTACTGTCTATAAAAGCAAGCGTATTTCCAAAAACACGCAGTCGACGTTCAACCGTCAACATGGCTTATATTTGCTCTGAGTGCGAACGCACGTTCACCAGACATTACGATATGATGCGACACCAGAAAAATATACATGGGATTGAAGACTCCTCGGAGTCCGTTGAGGCTGATGCTGATACAGAGAGTGCTGAGAGTGTATCGACTGATACCGAAACAGAGATTGCTGAGAATCTATCTAGTGATACGGAGAGCTTGACCTCAGATAGTCAGCCTACGTCCGTGGAAAGTGGTGCCGTGGAAAGTGATGCAGAACCTACCTTCCCGGATAGTATTGTGACAGCAGCTATCAATACTTACGCTGCAGCGATCGAGGACGCCGGAGAGGATAATTTACAACAGGCGTACACCCAAATGCGCCCCCGCATCAGGAAAACAGCCATGGCGATCTATGAACAGTATACCTTACTACCGCTTGAAATGAAAGGCACCCGCACGCACAGGTCCATCATGAAGACCAAGCGTCACTTGGAAGAGGCTATGGGACTACCATCCACCGAGGCCCTGGAAAATGCGATCAGAATGCGCAAACAACTGTTTCAGGACATGCTACCCGAAGAATATCCAGGCCTGCCCGACGACGCTTAGGTCACACCGAGCAAAGATGGAACTTTCTGAAATGGCGACAGACAAGAGCAACCGACAATACATCTGACGGACAAGAAGGAATATAACAGATGCAGCGCCAACTGGCGGCCTGTGATTGGACAAGAGTTTTCTTGAGCTGCAAACATACCCAACGCGGCTCCCCCAGCGTGGGTATGATGTAACATTGAGGAAAATAAACTATATGAAAAAAAACTTCTTGTTGTTGATGGTCTCTCCTGTGTCATCCTTGTTGTTGTTGTTCTCTCTCCGGTCTATATCATGGCGCCAAGGCGTTATGTTAGAGCGATAAGGCGTAACTACGAGCGTTGACGGACGTTACTGCATTTCGAAGAATCAGTGACAATTCCATGGAATATCCAGAAAATCAGAACTTCTGAGCTATTTCACCAGGGCGTTGAAGCGTTAAGCTTGGCGTTGGCGGGCGTTGCTACAAGATGACAAATCACACGACGCATTCGGACCGAGGATGGTCCGTCTCTACACCAAATACCTTCCTTCGCTGCCCCAAAATGTCCACTTTCGCTACTACTCGTACTGATGACGTCACCCATGACGTCACAGATGACGTGAACATCTCACAAATCGGGGTCTACATCCCGAGAGCTACAAAATGACACCTCCCACGACCCATTCGGACCAAGGATGATCCATTTCTACCCCAAATACCTTCCTTCACACCCTCAAAATGCCCGCTTTCCCTACTACTCGTACTGATAACGTCACCGATGACGTCACAGATGACGTGGACACCCCTCCAATCGGAATGTACACCCAGAGAGCTACAACATGACACCTTCCACGACACAATCGGACCAAGGATGGTCCCTCTCTACCCAAAATACCTTCCTGCACTTCCCTAAAATGCCCACTTTCGCTACTACTCGTACTGATGACGTCACCGATGACGTCATAGATGAAGCGAACATCCCTAAAATGGAGATTTACACCCCGAGAGCTACAAAATCACACCTCCCAAGACGCATTCGGACCAAGGATGGGCGATCTCGACACCAAATACCTTCCTGCACTGCCCCAAAATGGCCACTCTACTTACTACAACCAACTGCGCATGCGCAGGTTGACGCGACTTGCATTTAAAAACACGCCATTCTGACTCTACTCCACACAAGCTTCACTTTGACACCTTCCACGACCCATTCGGACCCATAGCGATCCATCTCTACCCCAAACACACACCCACATACCCCCAAAAATGCCTCCTTTCTAAACTACGGCCAGACTGCGCATGCGCAGAATATTGAAAACGGACGAACTATAAGTCTAGTCGGATGCTCGTCTACGAGAGCTTCAAAATAAGACCTCACACGACACCATAGGATCATTAGGGGCTCACCTAGACCCCAAAACGTCCACCCAGTATGGGCCTATACCCCCATAGCCAGTATGGGGCTATATTAGCCTACCCAGGAATCGGTGAATTTTTCCAAAAAATTGACCGTTTCGCTTCGAAACCCTTCCCATCGTGTTCTAAAAACAAATCCAACAACCCATATCAAAGGAACGTGTGTGAATTTCCCAGATTGGACCCGTACCCCCATATAGCCAGTATGGGACTATATGGGCTATATGGTACTTTTCCAAAAAAATCACCGTTGCGCTCCGAGACCCTTCCCATCGTGTTCTAAATGACGAGATGTGAAAAAAAATCCAAACAACCCATATCACAATGAACGTCTGTGAATTTCCCAGGTTGAACCTATACCCCCCATAGCCAGCCTATGGGGCTATATACAGACCCCGGTGACTTTCCCCAAAAAAATGACCGATTCGCTCCGGGAACCCATTGTGTTCTAAATGACGAGACGAGAAAAACGAGACCCCACAACCCATAGTAACACCCACACAAAAAATTGACCACCCCTCCCCCCATATAGCCAGTATGAGCCTATATACAGACCTCGGTGACTTTTCCCAAAAAATTCAACGATTCGCTCCAGGACCCCTCCCATTGTGTTTTTCTCGGCGAGACGAGAAAAACGAGACCCCACAATCCATAGTAACACCCACCAAAAAAAATTGACCACCCCTCTCCCCATATAGCCAGTATGAACCTATATACAGACCTCGGTGACTTTTCCCAAAAATTTCACCGCTTCGCTCTGGGATCCTTCCTATTGTGATTTTCTCGGCGAGACGAGAAAAACGAGACCCCACAACCCATAGTAACACCCACGAAAAAAATTGACCACCCCCCCCCCCCATACAGGTATATTGTATATTGTACGAGTCCGTGTTCCGCTTTTTTCCGGAGAAATTTTTACATGCAGAGGAGAGCTTCACTTTGACACCTCACTCGACCCTATCGCTCCATTAGGGACCCACCTCGGTCTCAAAACGTCTATTCCCATACTCTTTTTAGGCATTTCCCATATACATTAACATTGGTTGACATGAGACTATTTTCTGTGGCCGCGAAAGCAGACCGCATGACCACCAGACCGCGGAGGAATTCGAGGTGAAAGAGGGGGCGCCACCTGTTGGAACTATAGCGGCCTTGACCTCTACGCGGCCTCAGAGGTCAAAGGCCGTAAATGGCCGCTTCCTATACTATAACATGGAAATGGCGCCACCTGGCGGATGCAACAGTTATCTCCCCCGGCAAAATGCGGGTTTAAATGCACTTACTATACTACTAACGGGCCTAACTTTGCAAGAAATATGCACAGTATACTGTGCATTTTTGTGGACAATGAAAGCTTCCTAATCTGTTCTCGCTCCCGACTCGAAAGAGTTCATTGGTTTATTAATATACACACGCTGGAAGCAATGCGGTCATGCAACGTCAACAATGGAAATAACATTACCTGTCGTGATGTCAGCAATGGGAATGACGTTACTACCGCGACGTCACAGCATGGCATTAAAATGACATTGTTACATTTGTTGCAATTAAGGTAAAACACCTGTCAATCAATCAGGTTAGCCATGCCGCCAAATCAAATCTTCACACCACGAAACCCATCAAAACGCAACCTCGCCACCAAGGGTCGCTTTCCGCTGGAAAATGGTCGCCCCAAAGAACCGCTGGGACCACGCTCACTCAAAGTGGGTCCCATTATACATTGAAAATTCGATTACGCGGTGTCTTCCGGCTCATTGGAATATATCTAATTCATTATGTTTTGTCAGTCATGGGTCATTTGCATAGCCAGCATAATAACGCCATGACGTCAGAGTAAAAAATGTTTCGCAAGAATGCATAGAGAGTACGTCATCTTTCAGACGCACTCGTAACATCCATTAGACTGGCCGCCGTCGTCTAATAACGTTGGACCGATTGACTAGGCTTAGCGATAGCGGGCATGCGCAGTGGATGGGTACTAGTCTAAACATCCATGACGTCGGGAGATCGGCATCATCTCCACAGGGATGCCCTCCTTATGTCCTTAATTATAGCCTTTCCAATGACCGATCGTACGGCTGAGCCCGGTCTCAGAGCCTAGTAGGACGGACAGGACCGGATAGCTCTGGTTTCGAGATTGATCAAAGTGCCCAGCCTCTATTTCTTTTTTTCAGATTTTATTTTCCTTTTTTTTTTCTTTCTTTTTTTCCAATTTATTAAACTTCATTTAGGTATTATTTTTATAAATAGTACATCTGAACTAGAGACTCGACCAGTCTATTTCTCGACTAGAGGGATGTTATTGTTTCATTCATATACACACGTTGGAAGCAATAAGTTCATGTGACGTCAACAATGGGAATGGCGTTACTACCTTGACGCCAACAAAGAGTATGACGTTACTACCGTGGAAATATTTCAGTTGTTGCAACTAAAGGTCAAAGACAAGTCAATCGTTCATGCTAGACATGCCTCAAAATTGAAGTGTTGTAGTGACCGAATTTCTCGGCCGGAGTTTGAACCACTGGCCTCTCGCTTACGAGCCCAGCATCGTACCAACTGAGGTGAAGGGAAATTCCCGCTAGCTAAACGCTAGTACAGGCACTGGCCGACCGACTTCCTACCACATTCCTCCCCATCACAAAAGACCGCTATCCTCATTCCCGATTAACCCTGAAACTACATGTAGCCTCACAAGCTTCTTCATTCCTTCCCTCTAACCACCGCATCCTTCCCAACAACTCAACCCGACAATCAGGTCATCATCAGCCACACTTCTTACCCTTCCTCATCTCAACAACCGGACCATCGACCCAACCCACTCCCATCCCCGCGAGGATCCTACCGGCGACATCAATCCCCCGGTCGGGGTTGGGTGTTTATAAAACGAAGACCGAAGACCCAAAAACGAAGACCTTTCCCCAAAAGAGCCCCTCAAGTGGGTCTTCCATCTTCGGTCTTCGTTTTATCAATGGCCCTATCAAAACACATGGGCGGTTATAAAACGAAGACCGTGACATTTTTCGGCCGGGGTAGGGCTGTGAGGGCCCAGGGTTGAGGGGGTGCAGTAATCAAGGTCAGCCGGGAAATTTGGTCCGCTTTTTATGCCCAGAGCGGACGATAATTCCCGATCGATTTTAACTCGAGAATAACGTCCGCCCTGGGTTAAAGCATGGTCGAACGTCCTCGGGGTTGTCATTGCCGCATGCAGGGTCTTCCATCTTCGGTCTTCGTTTTATCAATGGCCCTATCAAAACACATGGGCGTTTATAAAACGAAGACCCTGGCATTTTTCGGCCGGGGTAGGGCTGTGAGGGCCCAGGGGTGAGGGGATGCAGTAATCAAAGTCTGCCGGGAAATTTGGTCTGCTTTTTATGCCCAGAGCGGACGATAATTCCCGATCGATTTTAACTTGAGAATAACGTCCGCCCTGGGTTAAAGCATGGTCGAACGTCCTCGGGGTTGTCATTGCCGCATGCAGGGTCTTCCATCTTCGGTCTTCGTTTTATCAATGGCCCTATCAAAATACATGGGCGTTTATGAAACGAAGACCCTGACATTTTTCGACCGGGGTAGGACTGTGAGGGCCCAGGGCTGAGGGGGTGCAGTAATCAAGGTCAGCCGGGAAATTTGGTCCGCTTTTTATGCCCAGAGCGGACGATAATTCCCGATCGATTTTAACTCGAGAATGACGTCCGCCCTGGGTTAAAACATGGTCGAACGTCCTCGGGGTTGTCATTGCCGCATGCAGGGTCTTCCATCTTCGCTCTTCGTTTTATCAATGGCACTATCAAAACACATGGGCGTTTATAAAACGAAGAACCTGGCATTTTTCGGCCGGGGTAGGGCTGTGAGGGCCCAGGGGTGAGGGGATGCAGTAATCAAGGCCCGCCGGGAAATTTGGTCCGCTTTTTATGCCCAGAGCGGACGATAATTCCCGATCGATTTTAACTCGAGAATAACGTCCGCCCTGGGTTAAAGCATGGTCGAACGTCCTCGGGGTTGTCATTGCCGCATGCAGGGTCTTCCATCTTCGGTCTTCGTTTTATCAATGGCCCTATCAAAACACATGGGCGTTCATAAAACGAAGACCCTGGCATTTTTCGGCCGGGGTAGGGCTGTGAGGGCCCAGGGGTGAGGGGATGCGGTAATCAAGGTCCGCCGGGAAATTTTGTCCGCTTTTTTTGCCCAGAGCGGACGATAATTCCCGATCGATTTTAACTCGAGAATAACGTCCGCCCTGGGTTAAAGCATGGTCGAACGTCCTCGGGGTTGTCATTGCCGCATGCAGGGTCTTCCATCTTCGGTCTTCGTTTTATCAATGGCCCTATCAAAACACATGGGCGTCTATAAAACGAAGACCCTGACATTTTTTGGCCGGGGTAGGGCTGTGCGGGCCCAGGGCTGAGGGGGTGCAGTAATCAAGGTCAGCCGGGAAATTTGGTTCGCTTTTTATGCCCAGAGCGGACGATAATTCCCGATCGATTTTAACTCGAGAATAACGTCCGCCCTGGGTTAAAGCATGGTCGAACGTCCTTGGGGTTGTCATTGCCGCATGCAGGGTCTTCCATCTTCGGTCTTCGTTTTATCAATGGCCCTATCAAAACACATGGGCGTTTATAAAACGAAGAACCTGGCATTTTTCGGCCGGGGTAGGGCTGTGAGGGCCCAGGGGTGAGGGGATGCAGTAATCAAGGTCCGCCGGGAAATTTGGTCCGCTTTTTATGCCCAGAGCGGACGATAATTCCCGATCGATTTTAACTCGAGAATAACGTCCGCCCTGGGTTAAAGCATGGTCGAACGTCCTCGGGGTTGTCATTGCCGTGTGCAGGGTCTTCCATCTTCGGTCTTCGTTTTATCAGTGGCCCTATCAAAACACATGGGCGTTCATAAAACGAAGACCTTGGCACTTTTCGGCCGGGGTAGGGCTGTGAGGGCCCAGGGGTGAGGGGATGCAGTAATCAAAGTCTGCCGGGAAATTTGGTCTGCTTTTTATGCCCAGAGCGGACGATAATTCCCGATCGATTTTAACTTGAGAATAACGTCCGCCCTGGGTTAAAGCATGGTCGAACGTCCTCGGGGTTGTCATTGCCGCATGCAGGGTCTTCCATCTTCGGTCTTCGTTTTATCAATGGCCCTATCAAAACACATGGGCGTTTATAAAACGAAGACCCTGGCATTTTTCGGCCGGGGTAGGGCTGTGAGGGCCCAGGGGTGAGGGGATGCAGTAATCAAAGTCTGCCGGGAAATTTGGTCTGCTTTTTATGCCCAGAGCGGACGATAATTCCCGATCGATTTTAACTTGAGAATAACGTCCGCCCTGGGTTAAAGCATGGTCGAACGTCCTCGGGGTTGTCATTGCCGCATGCAGGGTCTTCCATCTTCGGTCTTCGTTTTATCAATGGCCCTATCAAAATACATGGGCGTTTATGAAACGAAGACCCTGACATTTTTCGACCGGGGTAGGACTGTGAGGGCCCAGGGCTGAGGGGGTGCAGTAATCAAGGTCAGCCGGGAAATTTGGTCCGCTTTTTATGCCCAGAGCGGACGATAATTCCCGATCGATTTTAACTCGAGAATGACGTCCGCCCTGGGTTAAAACATGGTCGAACGTCCTCGGGGTTGTCATTGCCGCATGCAGGGTCTTCCATCTTCGCTCTTCGTTTTATCAATGGCACTATCAAAACACATGGGCGTTTATAAAACGAAGAACCTGGCATTTTTCGGCCGGGGTAGGGTTGTGAGGGCCCAGGGGTGAGGGGATGCAGTAATCAAGGCCCGCCGGGAAATTTGGTCCGCTTTTTATGCCCAGAGCGGACGATAATTCCCGATCGATTTTAACTCGAGAATAACGTCCGCCCTGGGTTAAAGCATGGTCGAACGTCCTCGGGGTTGTCATTGCCGCATGCAGGGTCTTCCATCTTCGGTCTTCGTTTTATCAATGGCCCTATCAAAACACATGGGCGTTCATAAAACGAAGACCCTGGCATTTTTCGGCCGGGGTAGGGCTGTGAGGGCCCAGGGGTGAGGGGATGCGGTAATCAAGGTCCGCCGGGAAATTTTGTCCGCTTTTTTTGCCCAGAGCGGACGATAATTCCCGATCGATTTTAACTCGAGAATAACGTCCGCCCTGGGTTAAAGCATGGTCGAACGTCCTCGGGGTTGTCATTGCCGCATGCAGGGTCTTCCATCTTCGGTCTTCGTTTTATCAATGGCCCTATCAAAACACATGGGCGTCTATAAAACGAAGACCCTGACATTTTTTGGCCGGGGTAGGGCTGTGCGGGCCCAGGGCTGAGGGGGTGCAGTAATCAAGGTCAGCCGGGAAATTTGGTTCGCTTTTTATGCCCAGAGCGGACGATAATTCCCGATCGATTTTAACTCGAGAATAACGTCCGCCCTGGGTTAAAGCATGGTCGAACGTCCTTGGGGTTGTCATTGCCGCATGCAGGGTCTTCCATCTTCGGTCTTCGTTTTATCAATGGCCCTATCAAAACACATGGGCGTTTATAAAACGAAGAACCTGGCATTTTTCGGCCGGGGTAGGGCTGTGAGGGCCCAGGGGTGAGGGGATGCAGTAATCAAGGTCCGCCGGGAAATTTGGTCCGCTTTTTATGCCCAGAGCGGACGATAATTCCCGATCGATTTTAACTCGAGAATAACGTCCGCCCTGGGTTAAAGCATGGTCGAACGTCCTCGGGGTTGTCATTGCCGTGTGCAGGGTCTTCCATCTTCGGTCTTCGTTTTATCAGTGGCCCTATCAAAACACATGGGCGTTCATAAAACGAAGACCTTGGCACTTTTCGGCCGGGGTAGGGCTGTGAGGGCCCAGGGATGAGGGAATGCAGTAATCAAGGTCCGCCGGGAAATTTGGTCCGCTTTTTATGCCCAGAGCGGACGATAATTCCCGATCGATTTTAACTCGAGAATAACGTCCGCCCTGGGTTAAGGCATGGTCGAACGTCCTCGGGGTTGTCATTGCTGCATGAGTAGTATAGAAAACACGGGAAAGGTGACATTGACCTTTGTGCACTTAAACTTGTGGCGGTCACAGAGGTCAAGTGCACTATAGTTCCGGCAAACCTCTGCCAGAGTTTGGCCGCCATCTTGAATTTTGTGAAAAAGGGGATGTATTCTTCCGCAGTGGTGCGGTCTGGCGGTGATGCGGTCTGCTTCCGTGGACAGAAAATAGTCCCGTGGGTTGACTTCCAATGTTAATGTATATGGGGAATGCATAAAAAGAGTATGTCAATAGACGTTTTGGGGTCTAGGTGGGCCACTATTGGTCCTATGGAGTTGTATGAGGTATCCATGTGAAGCATTCGTAAAGGAGCATCTGATAGGATGGGTGTGGTGTTGAAATGTCGTCATTCGGCGCATGCGCGGTAGACAAAGTGTATGGAAATATACGTTTTGCGGTCGAGGTGGGCCACTAGTGGTCCGATGGAGTCGTATGAGATATCAATGTGAAGCATATGTGAGGGGGCATCCGCCTGGACTAGCGTGTCGACCGTTTTCGACATTCTGCGCATGCGCAGTAGACAAAGGGTATGGAAATAGACGTTTTGGGATCTAGGTGAGCCCCTAATGGGCCGATGGAGTCGTATGAGGTATCAATGTGAAGCATATGTAAGGGGGCATCCGCCTGGACTAGTGCGCAGACAGGGAATTGTGAGAAAAGGGTATGGAAATAGACGTTTTGGGGACTAGGTGAGTCCCTAGTGGGCCGATGGGATCGAGTGAGGTATCGTTGTGAAGGATACGTGAGGGGGCATCCGCCTGGACTAGTGTGTCGGCCGTTTCCGACATTCTGCGCATGCGCAGACAGGGAATTGTGAGAAAAGGGTAAGGAAATAGACGTTTTGGGGTTTAGATGGGTCACTCTTGGTCTTTGATATATGTTGGCATTTGTGGGAAGTTGATGCTGGGTCGACATCGGGCCTTACAGACTAGTCTTTTGTGTTAAATGCCGTCATTTACATCTGACGACGATACAGCTCACCTATCTCCAATGTACGAGTTGTCACAGCGAAACAGCTCACCAATTACCAGTATACGAGTTGTCAGAGCATTTCCATCATAGCTCTCTAGATTTGTATCTAATACCGCTTATGCCGGTGCTAGGGGCCGTGTGGTCATATCATCCAAGTTGCCACATGAACAGGTACAATGAAAGCGTACCTGAGGTACAACACATATCACGAATCGTTAGATTCTTGGTATGTGCTTTAGAATAGGTTAACCAGAAGACTATTCTGTGAAGTCATTGACGCAGTATGTCGGCACCTCTTCCCACTTCCCTTATATGTGTTGTAACTATTGGTCCGATGGAGTCAAGTGAGGTATCAGTGTGAAGCACACGTGAGGGAGCATCCGACTGGGTGGATGTGGGGTAGGAACATCGTCATTCTGCGCATGCGCTGGCAGGCCGTATTATGGAAATAGACATTTTGGGACCGATATGAACCACTAATGGTCCAAATGGGTTGTGGGAGGTGTCAAAGTGAAGCTTTTGTGGGGTAGAGTCAGAATGGCGTGTTTTTTATTGCAAGTCGCGTCAATCTGCGCATGCACAGTTGGGTGTAGTAAGTAAAGTGGCCAGTTAGGGGAAGTGAACGAAGGTATTTGGTGTAGAGATGGACCACTATTGATCCGAATGCGTCGTGTCGGGTGTCATTTTGTAGCCCTCGGGGTGTAGACCCCGATTTGAAGGATGTTCACTGCATCTGTGACGTTATCGTCTGGGCGGTGAAGGAAGGTATTTGGTGTAGAAATGGACCATTCTTAGTCCGAATGCGTCGTGTGAAGTGGCATTTTGTAGTAACGTCCACCAACGCCAAGCTCAACGCTTCAATGCTCTGATGAATTAGCTCAAAAGCTCTGATTTTCATGGAATTGCCACCAATACATCGAAATGCAGTGACGCCCGTCAACGCCCGTCGTTACGCCTTAACACCCTAGCATAACACCTTGACGCCATGATATAGACCGTAGAGAGAACAACAACAACAACAAAGATGCCAGAAGAGAGAACAACAACAACAACAACAAGTTTTTTTCATATAGTTTATTCTCCCCAATGTTACATTATACCCACGCTTGGGGAGCCGCGTTGGGTATGTTTATAATACAAGTAGCCTCTTGTCCAATCAGAGGCCGCCATATGGCACTGCATCTGTCATACTCGTTCTTGCCCGTTAGATGTATTCTCAGCTGCTCTTGTCCAATCAGAAATCGCCATTTCAGAAAGTTCTATATTCGGCCATGTTCGCTCTGATCCGTTTGTTCTAATCGTCATCGGGCAGGCCAGGATTCCATTGAGGCAACATATCCTTAGATACTTGTTTGAGCATTCTGAGTATCTATCAGTGCATGGGTGAATACATTCAGGGGGCTCCGGAGCTCGGAACTCCGGAGCTCTTGGAGCTCTTGGAGCTCTTAGAACTCGGAGCTCTTGGAGCTCAAAGCTCGGAAGTGACGTCATCGTACGCATGCGCACGCATCTGTGGTGCACCCGCACCCTGGTGTACCCTATGCCCTACGGGTTATAGGGTACAGAGTGCACCACTGCGGATGCACCACAGATGCGTGCGCATGCGTACGATGACGTCACTTCCGAGCTTTGAGCTCCAAGAACTCCGAGCTCCAAGAGCTCTAAGGGCCCCTGATTGTATTCACCCGTGCACTGATAGATACTCAGAATGCGCAAACAAGTATCTGAGGATATGTTGCCTCAACGGAATCCTGGCCTGCCCGATGACGATTAGAACAAACGGTTCAGAGCGAATATGGCCGAAGATAGAACTTTCTGAAATGGCGACTTCTGATTGGACAAGAGCACCTGAGAATATATCTAACGGGCAAGAACGAGTATGACAGATGCAGTGCCATATGGCGGCCTCTGATTGGACAAGAGGCTACTTGTATTATAAACATACCCAACGCGGCTCCCCCAGCGTGGGTATAATGTAACATCGGAGAGAATAAACTATATGAAAAAACTTGTTGTTGTTGTTGTTCTCTCTTCTGCCATCTTTGTTGTTGTTGTTATCATGGCGTCAAGGTGTTATGCTAGGGTGTTAAGGCGTAACGACGGGCGTCACTGCATTTCGATGTATTGGTGGCAATTCCATGAAAATCAGCTTTTGGGCTAATTCACCATTGCTACAAGATGCCACTTCACACGACGCATTCGGAATAAGGATGGTCGATTTCTACACCAAATACCTTCTTTCACCACCCACTTTGGCTACTACTCGTACTGATGACGTCACCGATGACGTCACAGATGCAGTGGACATCCTTCAAATCGGGGTCTACATCCCGAGGGCTACAAAATGACATCCGACACGACGCATTCGGACCAATAGTGGCCCATCTCTACACCAAAAACCTTCGTTCACTTCCCCTAAATGGCCACTTTACTTACTACACCCAACTGTGCATGCGCACATTGACGCAACTTGCAATAAAAAAACACGCCATTCTGACTCTACCCCACAAAAGCTTCACTTTGACACCTCCCACAACCCATTTGGACCACTAGTGCTTCATATCGGTCTCAAAATGTCTATTTCCATACTACGGCCTGCCTGCGCATGCGCAGAATGACGATATTCCTACCCCACATTTACCCAGTCGAAAGCTTCCTCACATATGCTTCACACTGATACCTCACTTGACTCCATCGGACCAATAGTGGCCTATCTAACCCCCAAAACGTCTATTTCCATACCCTTTTCTCACAATTCTCTGTATGCGCATGCGCAGAATGTCGAAAACGGCCGACATACTAGTTCAGGCGGATGCCCCTCACGTATTCTTCACAACGATACCTCAATCGACCCCTTCGGCCCACTAGGGACTCACCTAGACCACAAAACGTCTATTTCCATACCCTTTTCTCACAATTCCCTGTCTGCGCATGCGCAGAATGTCGAAAACGGCCGACACACTAGTCCAGGCGGATGCCCCGTCACACATGCTTCACATTGATACCTCATACGACTCCATCGGCCCATTAGGGCTCACCTAGATCCCAAAACGTCTATTTCCATACCCTTTGTCTACTGCGCATGCGCAGAATGTCGAAAACGGTCGACACACTAGTCCAGGCGGATGCCCCCTCACATATGCTTCACGTTGATACCTCAAACGACTCCATCGGACCACTAGTGGCCCACCTCGACCGCAAGACGTCTATTTCCATACACTTTGTCTACCGCGCATGCGCAGAATGACGACATTTCAACACCACATCCATCTCACCAGATGCTCCTTCCCGAATGCTTCACATTGATACCTCATACGACTCCATAAGATCAATAGTGGCCCACCTAGACCCCAAAACGTCTATTCACATACTCTTTTTATGCATTCCCCGTATACATTAACATTGGAAGTCAACCCACGGGACTATTTTCTGTCCACGGAAGCAGACCGAATCACCGCCAGACCGCACCACTGCGGAAGAATACATCCCTTTTTCACAAAATTCAAGATGGCGGCCAAACACTGGCAGAGGTTTGCCGGAACTATAGTGCACTTGACCTCTGTGACCGCCACGTGACCGCCACAAGTTTAAGTGCACAAAGGTCAATGTCACCTTTCCCGTGTTTTCTATACTACTCATGCAGCAATGACAACCCCGAGGACGTTCGACCATGCTTCAACCCAGGGCGGACGTTATTCTCGAGTTAAAATCGATGGGGAATTATCGTCTGCTCTGAGCATAAAAAGCGGACCAAATTTCTCGGTGGACCTTGATTACTGCATCCCCTCACCCTGGGCCCTCACAGCCCTAACCCGGCTGGAAAATGCCAGTGTCTTCGTTTTATAAACGCCCATGTGTTTTGATAGGGCCATTGATAAAACGAAGACCGAAGATGGAAGACCCTGCATGCGGCAATGACAACCCCGAGGACGTTCGACCATGCTATAACCCAGGGCGGACGTCATTCTCGATTTAAAATCGATCGGGAATTATCGTCCGCTCTGGGCATAAAAAGCGGACCAAATTTCCCGGCGGACCTTGATTACTGCATCCCCTCACCCCTGGGCCATCACAGCCCTACCCCGGCCGAAAAATGCCAGGTTCTTCGTTTTATAAACGCCCATGTGTTTTGATAGGGCCATTGATAAAACGGAGACCGAAGATGGAAGACCCACTTGGGGGGCTCTTTTGGGGAAAGGTCTTCGTTTTTGGGTCTTCGGTCTTCGTTTTATAAACACCCGGTCGGGGTTTGAATCAACGACCTCTCGCTCATGAGCTCAGTGCCGTACCAACTGAGAAATTCCCGTTTCCCACCACAGAAGCTTTAGACAATGAAATTCAACTAAACTTTCAGTCTTTTTTTTTCATTTTTATTTTTCAAAACTGTTTTTTTTATATAAAAGTCGTTGCATTAGTGATAAATATCACACACTGGAGATGGCACATACGATATGAGACAGATAAGCCGTTTGCAACGATCGCGTTTCCTCACAGCTTGTCAGTGTCGCTACAAAGACAATCCTGATCATGCTATATCGTCGGTTGGTGGATGTATTCGTTAGCTTCTACATTCATCTTGATACAATCAATACACTTCAACGGATCACTTTGTGGCATGGACGGGATTTTGTGTGCCCCTTGTTGACCTTTGTAAGGACCATAGTGCAGAAAGGACTAATCATCCCTAATGGAATATGTCTCTGCAATATGAAAGAGTTCAGGCTAATTTCTTACTGCAGGCTGCGCCCTTTGAAGAAGCGAGCGCGTACTGACAATGTTAGAACCTTCCTCGGCGTGTGTAACGCAAACTTATCGTAGGTCGAATCACACAAGTAAATTTTGTTGTTTCATATCCTCATCCTCCGTGAAAAAGATACCTTTTCTTGACACTTAAAAAAAGTATTGTAAAAGACTATGAGGCGTGGCTAGTTTGATAGTGTCATGCGAGAATTGAGTAGGATGTGGACAGGTTGTCATTTCAGGTTGACCTACATATTTTGAGACATTCGTTATACTTACTGAAAATTCTACCTCGTATATACCAATCGGTTCTAACTTCGCATAAATACATAAGTAGCTTAGTATTGCTTCAACCAGCGCTACATTCGTTACTAAAACTGGTGTGCTTGTATTATTGCTGAAATCATACCAAAAGCTGTCAAGACGATAATATGGGGGTCCAACTTCATTTAAAACCTCTTTAATTCTTTTCCATTTCAGTCTGATTTTATGTTTATCCCAAAATATACCGAATTCTGTCTCGCATGATATGCGTATCAATGTGATTTTTTATTTATATATTTATTTATTTATTTACTTTTGCATTCAGTAGCATGTACTATACAAATTATAATACTGAATCAAATTCAGGTTTATTTGTATTTAGAGAAGATTGTGGCCGATATAAACGAATGAACTCGTTGGAAAATTAGCTAGAAGTACGCAGGAAACAAACGTCAGTGAGGGTAGGATGTAATTAATAATCGAATCGAAAAAAAC
Source organism: Hanleya hanleyi (assembly GCA_036873755.1). NCBI lineage: Eukaryota > Metazoa > Mollusca > Polyplacophora > Lepidopleurida > Hanleyidae > Hanleya > Hanleya hanleyi. The sequence continues at coordinate 43,111 of JAVTVY010017424.1, read as the reverse complement.
AATTTGATAGGCTCTGTAATATTTGACGAAATCGGGTTACAGTCGCTAGTTTGCCAATGTATTGCAGTATATATGACAACGCTAAAAATAGTTCATGATCAGTACAGGCTGATTTATCGGACTACGATATGACATGACGAATTTCGTTTTCTTGAAGACTGGACAGATTCAGTTACAGCCAGGAAATTGTACAATGATGCCCGTATGTTGACGAGTCGATATTAACAAGCTGTGTAAACGTGCTTATATGGTCGGAAAAAACTATAAGGTCAATGATTGGACAGGCGTCGGTTAAGAAATAAGGATAAACAGATTTTCCGATTCCGATTAACGGAGATTTCAAATCAACTAGTGTTGGATAAAAGAATATGGTGTGCTGATCAAATCGGGTGTGTTAATGTTCATTAAAGCTCGAATCCGGAATGGTTAGAAACTTTTCCTTTAGTTTTTGTTGAGAAAACTTCTTATTATTTATTCCGGCGCATTCTGTGTCACCCTTGTCCCTGGAACATCGGATAAATTGAAACTTCACTCGGCCAATGGGACCTATGATTAGCCGAAGGTTTTGTGATCATTTTGTATATACGTAAATTCTTTTGTAATTTTTCAGAAATCTCTAATCAATCGATATACGTCAAACTTGGCATACATGTTATATGGGCTGGGGCAAATATATTGTTCGAGGTAAATTGCTAACACTATGAAATACTATGGCTGCCATTGACCAATCAAAATTGTCAGGATTTTCAACTACCACGTTTGAAGGGGGTAAGTGAAATATATATGCCGACCGGGATTGAAAATGACCAAACTAAGCTTGTAGGTCACGTAGTCTGTGTGCCACCTTACATTTTGTCGAGAATCGAAACATAAGTAGTATATATAGTGCATTTAAAGTTAACTTGACCTACTTATTTGTTCCCCCGGGTAAAATTTAAGGGGGGTGGTCACGTGGCGATCACGTGATCAAGGCATGTACTGACCTGAACTCTTGCATCCGCCAGGGGGCGCTGTTTTGACCTGTGAACATGATAGGACATGTACTGGCCTGTCTGTGGGGTTTTTCCCACAATGTCGTACACGGAGGTGACCGAAGAGACACGGAGGTGACCGAAGACAATTTGTGTTTTATCTAGATTGGGTAGATAAAATGATTACTAGAAGTAGTGAACTTATGTTTCTACTTTCTAAGACAGTCGCCTGTGACTGTATGCAAATTAGCTGGACCACTGACAAGGTTGCGGCTCATCTTCCTTGGTATATAAGAAATCCAAGGATCTTAAAGTGTATATACATGTGCATACTGTTCAATGAAAATGGTAATATCTGAAGACAGTGTGCTGAACACCTGGCTCCCCAAATTGTAACATTGTTGCACGTTCACTTCCGAGTCTCTTCGAGTCTCTTCGGTCACTTCCCACGAAAAGACACGGAGGTGGCCGAAGACACACGGAGGTTACCGAAGATGTCACGGAGGTGACCGAAGAGACACGGAGGTGACCGAAGAGACACGGAGGTGACCGAAGACACACGGAGGTGGATCACGGAGGTGACCGAAAAGACACGGAGGTCACCGAAGACACACGGAGGTGGCCGAAGAGTCATGGAGGTCGCCGAAGATGTCACGGAGGCGCCCGAAGAGACAAGTGGGGGTTTTCCCACAATATCGTTCACTTCCGAGTCTCTTCGAGTCTCTTCGGTCACTTCCCACGAAAAGACACGGAGGTGGCCGAAGACACACGGAGGTGGCCGAAGATGTCACGGAGGCGCCCGAAGACACAAGTGGGGTTTTTCCCACAATATCGTTCACTTCCGAGTCTCTTCGAGTCTCTTCGGTCACTTCCAACGAAAAGACACGGAGGTGGCCGAAGACACACGGAGGTGGCCGGAGATGTCACGGAGGTGCCCGAACATGTCACGGAGATCCCCGAAGAGACACGGAGGGGTCCGAAGATGTCACGGAGGCGCCCGAAGAGTCACGGAGGTTTCCGAAGAGTCACGGAGGTCACCGAATAGTCACGAAGGTGACGGAAGACACACGAAGGTCACCGAAAACACACGAATGTCACAAAAAACGTATAAAAGTGGAAATTTTCAGGGTATTGCTGATTTCATTGGCCTGCTTGACCAACCTGCTTCACCAGCCTGCCTCACCAGCCTGATACCAGATCTGCACCTGACAAAACAGTGGATATACTTCAGCCTAACTGCCTGAATTCTAATAGATCTGCACCTGACCAGTGGATAGACCTCAGCCAGCCGAATCAGCCTGTCTATCTGAGCCTGCTTGACCCGTGGATATCCCCAAACCTGTCTATCTGAGCCTACCTCACCTTTACCACATCTGCCTAACCAGCACCCGTAGGTAATGTTTTATATATTTTTATATATATTTTAATATATATTTTAATATATATATTTTGATATATATTTTGATATATATATTTTATATATATTTTTATATAATCTTTAATAATTTTTTATGTAGGGAATATCCACCCCTCCCGGAATTTTTCTCCCAGCTTAGGACTTTAGGAGAATGTGTGACAGTGGAAAAAGCCATCATATACTGTGCAGTTATTCGGATGGGAGACATTTGCTTTATGGCCAAATTTTAGTATCTTGGGAGGCATTCATATATTGACAGAATCTGTTCAGTCAAAACCTACTTCACCAGCTGTTATTATGTCAACAAACTCCTATTTTTAGATTGTTACAATGTAGCGCGTTTGACCGCGGGCGATTTTCTTCGCGCCATTGCATGGAAATGCGTATTTGGACCATTTATAAATGCAAATTTCATGTATTTTCTCACGCAGTTCATGAAATATAAGGCTCGGGTTACAATATACCAGAACTATAGAATTTAGTGCTTACGTAGCAACATTGTGGGTGCTGTAGTTTTCCAGATAGGCACTTTTTCGGTTGTGGTACACGAAATCGAACATTCTATCCTACCATGTTGTTGTTGTCACGGATATTCGCGATATTTTAAGATACATTTTTCATTGAAAGCACAAATTAGTATATAGTAGGGAAACTTGGCTTATCTTCATGATAACGAGTTTAGTCCGATTCCTGACCATGTGAACACTACACCGGGAAAATTCCATATTGCCGGGATTTTTATGCGTAGATGTCTGTAGGTGAATGTAAACGCATCAATCCTTGGGAACGTAGCGCGGTTTGCGTAATATATTGAAATCACTGTAAATTACAAGCTCACTCACAACTCAGTCGACCCTCCATCAAAGTCCAAGTGATAGTCTTTTCAGTTCTACCTAAAGTTTTGTCAAAATTTACACATGATTCACCTAGGCCTAGCATCCATGAACTCTGCTAAAACACATCTGCGATCAACGATCTGCTTGACCTGGTCTGGGTGACAGCTGTCACCGATGCAAAATGTAGCCATTTCCGTACGCGCGGTGACGGGTCATTCATAAATTTACTACGATGCCACTCCTACTACGACACTCATTTCAGTTCATCTTAGATTTATTATCAAACCGTAACAACTGCAAATTGCATCACTTTCAATACTGATAGTCCAGATCTCTTTATCATACGGTGGCCCGTAGGGGACATTCATGTTTTTACCTTTTAGGTGTTTTTCTCTGATTTTTTCGTGTTTTCCTTCGACTTTTCCGTGTTTTCGTTCGACTTTTTCGTGTTTTTCTTCGACTTTTCTTGTTCGAATTTTCTGTGTTTTCTTTTGAAAACATCGCGAAATGAAAAAAATTGTGAAATACTTTCCACCGCGGTGGGAAATTTTGTAAACTACCATTTGTCAAATCATTTGAATACCTGCATTTGAAAATAAAACGGAGGAAAAAAAATAAATAAAAAAATAAAAAAATAAAATAAAATAAAAAAATAATTAAAAAAAAATCAAAAATCGGGGAGTAGTAGACAAAGGGAAAAGGTTAATTGATATGTGTATATTTCGCAGAAAAAAAAAATCACAGTGGCTTGGGTGGTGTGATCATGCTGTCGGCTAAACAGTGTATTTATAGTTACATTGTTTGAAAACTACCATTTCTCAAATAATTTTCCCTATGTTTACATCGTTTGTAAACTATCATTTGTCAAATCATTTGAATACCTGCATTTGACAATAAAATTGAGAAAAAAAAAATAAAAAAATAATAATAATAAAAAAATCAAAAATCAGGGGAGTAGTAGACAAAGGGAAAATTGGGAAGTACTGACCATGCCCCGGGACACTTCAAGGTTATATAAATATCACGGCCTTAAGGCCTATGTTAGATGTAATCTACTTCACATTTTAGTAGTATAAAAAGCGCGAACCCTATTGACCTTGCCCCTCCAAAGAAATACGTTAAGAATTCGTGACCGATTCATTGTGTTGAAGTCAAAATCTGCTCTATTACAGGATATATACGATCAGGATGAGACGTGACCGATCAAGATCTCCCTTGGCGCGCGACAATACGAGAGGCGAACAAGACTTTCCTGAGGATCCATCTATGCCTCTCGCTGACGCCATGCCCGAAGACCACCCTGTGAGTGAAATTTATCGGCGCCATTGGAACACGATCCGACGATGTTTCCACCGCCATCGGCCCATACTGGACTTGTATAATTTTCGACTACAGGACCTCACGTATCTTTCTAACTATGCCGAGAACATTTCTACAGACCAAGTGACAGCGTTCAAGTTGAATATGACATTCGGGTACATCTTACGGCACAAAGAGACGGATCAACTGCGGTATTTCTATCCGAGCAACAACAGTCATGTGTTTGATCAACCCTTCACCATCACCAATCGTGCGTCACTGGAACCACTCATCGAGCAGATCACTACGTTGGATCCGTTGGAATGGGCGCGGTTGCAACGTCCCAACACGAAATGGACTGTGGAAATGGTCACCAACGTGACATTTTTCGCGACCAAATAACGGAAACTTCTCATCGGTGCTCCTGTCATCCTTCCAGCTTGGCTACTCCGTCGAAAAGGACTGTATGGGTTAATGGCCGGCGTGCAAGGACCCTACAAAGACCGGAAATGTCTGTTTCGGTGTTTAGCCGTTCATTTGAACGAATGTGATCCCAAGGCTTGTGATAGAGTGGCAAATATCTATTGGAAACAGTATCTAGAGGAACAAGACATAGACCCGCGACAGTTCCGGGGAGTCCCGTTCAAGTATTTGGATGTCGTGGAGTCACTGTTCAACGTCAATATCTTTGTGTACCGTTTACTACGGGAGGATGACGACACATTTGTGGCTGAATTGGTTCATCGGTCAACAGAACGGTATGCCTCCACCATGAAAGTCAATATCTTCGACGACGGCGGGGTGAATCATTTTTCCCTGATCTACGATATGAGCCTGTACACCCAGTCCTACAGTTGTGCCCAATGCCATCGGGTGTTTGACCGTTCTTGGCTTTTACATCGGCACGAGAAGATTTGTGACCACACTGTCAAACGCAAATTTCCTGGTGGTGTGTACCATAACACGCCCACTATTTTCGAGGAACTGGCTGATGAAGGGATTGTAATACCGGAAGAGGACCGCTATTTTCCATACCGGGCATGTTACGACTTCGAGGCGATTTTGGAACCGATGGACGCGGCCTCGGCGAAAACACAGTGGACACAGCGCCATATTCCTCTGAGTGTCAGCATTTCCAGCAACGTGCCCGGCTATGACGCTGCACCCGTCTGTTTTGTGTCCACCGGCGACGCCCATGACTTGATTACCCGGATGATGATATATTTAGAGGAAGTCAGTGCGACTAGTACGGAACTATTGGTGTCCAAGTTCCAGGACGTACTGGACCAACTCGACGACCGGATGCCTACACTTGGTGTATCGTTCAGCGACGATGAAGAGTCAGAGACGGAGACCGAGAAGCCGGAACACATTCAACCGCAGGATGTACCTTTACCTAAGCCATACGCGGAGAAATTGAAAGCCCGCTTCCTGCAATACTTAGGCCAGTTACCTGTGCTCGGCTTCAATTCGGGTCGATACGATCTCAACATGGTGAAGGAATTTCTCTACCCTTACTTGGCCCAGTCCAATACCATCAAGTCCGTCATCAAAAAGATCAACAACCACATGGCCCTCACCACCACATCACTCCATTTCTTGGATGTACGCAACTACTTAGCTCCCAATTACAGCTACGATCAGTGGGTGAAGGCCTATGACTGTGCACAAACCAAAGGGAGGTTCCCTTACACCTATATGTCGACGCCCGACCGCTTGGAGGAAACACAGTTGCCATCCCGGGACGCTTTCTTTGACGATCTGAAGCAGGTGGAATGTTCGGAAGACACGTACCGGGAACTACAGCAGGTATGGAACGACCAACATATGCAGACCTTGCGAGATTTCCTCATATGGTACAACAACTTAGATGTGGTTCCCTTCCTCGAAGCGGCCGAGAAAATGGTTCAACTGTTCCGGCATCAAATGCATGTCGACATATTCAAGGAGTGCTTGAGTTTACCGGGTCTCGCGCTTCGCCATCTTTTTCAAGATTGTCCTACATACTTTTCGCTGATACAACAAAAAGACGAGGACATGTATGATTGTTTAAAGCAGAACATCGTCGGTGGGCCCAGCCTTATTTTTCATCGCTACCACGAGAAAGACGTCACCACCCTTCCAAGTGGAAAACCCTGTGCCAAAATCTTTGGATTCGACGCCAATGCCCTGTATCTGTGGTCTCTCGCCCAACCCATGGCCAGCGGTCATTATACGCGCTGGTTGGCGGACGGCCGGCAATTTCACACCTCAACGTACACCGTACAAACATCTCGCTGACCAGTGGTTGGATTGGGAAGCCGATCGACGGGGAATTTATATACGCCATCAAATCAACGCCACAGAGAAGCGCATAGGAGATCGCCGACTCCCCGTCGATGGGTTTGCTATTATCCACAATAAGCCCACCGTATTCCAGTTTTATGGATGCTATTGGCACGGCCACCAATGTCATTTCAGCGCTGGGCGTTTCAACGAACGACGTGGGAAATCGGCAGAAGAACTACGGGCAGAAGTGGTGGAGAATGGAGATTACGTCAAAGAGTTGGGGTACGATCTTATCGAACTGTGGGAGTGTGAATTTCACACCATGTGCCAGGCCCTCCCACACTTACGCGACTTCCTTAAAGCGCGCGAGTACCCCCTCAGTCGCCGACCACTCCTGATCCTGCCACAGCTTTCCACGCCGTTCGTTCCGGAACCCTGTATGGATTTGTGGAATGCGACCTCCATGTTGCCGACCATCTCAAGCCACGATTCGCTCAGTGCCCGCCTATTTTCAAGAACACGCTGGTGAGTCGGGCTGACATTGGAGAGATCATGGGCGCCTATGCTGAGGAACAAGACGTACTTCAACAACCTCGTCGAATGCTGATTGGGAGCATGTGGGGAGAGAAAATCTTGCTGGGCACTCCGCTACTACAATGGTACATGAGCCACGGCCTCGAAGTGACGCGCGTGTACCAAGTGATACAGTACGTACCCAACGCCTGTTTTGCGGGGAATGCCGACATCGTGACGTCTGCCCGTCGTCAAGGTGATAGAGATCCGAGCTATCATCGGTGAATCGTGGAAGCTCACGGGCAATGGCTATTATGGCAAAACGGTCACTAACCAAGATAAGCACGTGAACGTCAATATCTGTACTACACCACAAGCGCGCAAAAAGATCAACTCGCCTCTGTTTCGGTCCGTCGACGTCATCGATGACGATACGGATGAAGTCACTTCAGCCAAAAAGACCATTCGTTACAACCTGCCCCTCCAAATTGGATGTATGGTATACCAGGTGGCCAAGCTGAGGATGCTCCAGTTTTTGTATGATTGCATGGGTGTGTATTTTAATCCATCAGACTGGCAACTCATGGAGATGGATACAGACTCTGCTTACATGGCCGTCTCTAATGCGGATTGGGAGTCACTCGTCAAACCTGAGTTACGTGCACAGTATGAGGCGGAACGGGACCAATGGCTACCTCGACGTGACCATTACCAGTACGACAAGCGGACGCCGGGCCTCTTTAAGCTAGAGTGGAGTGGGGATGCAATAAGGAAACAATAATTATTGGAAACAATAAGTTTAGCTGCAAAGGGGTGAACCGGCGCGATCCGGCCATCGACAAAGCCTTGTACCTGGACGTTCTCCAAATCCAGGCCAGTGTGAGTGGCACTAACCGAGGATTCCGGGTCGTCGACCACCAGATGCGAACATACATCCAGAAACGAGATGCATTCACATTTTTCTACCCGAAACGGAAAGTTCTTCCCGATGGAGTCAGTACGACGTACCTGGACTTGTAAATACTACATATATTGTCTTTGACGGTATACCCGGACTTGTGAATTCTAATGGACATACATATTTGGACTCTAAATTACTCTCTATATACATTGCACCATGAATTTGTTTGTGAACTTCATTCTTTTGAATTAATACTCTATATACGGCAGTTCGATGACTTGGTCTGTGAACTATACTCCACTGTGATTTCTCTCTATATACGTGTTCACCTTAATTCTTGTTTGCACCAGTTTCACGTTCTTATATACTTGTATATACATTCTTGTTCACGTTAATAAATATTCGAACTTCACTTGGGTTTTCATGAAGTTTTTTATTGAACAACAACACCACAAGGGAAACATTCGTACTAACCATGCTCCGGGCAGGTTATATCAAGGTCTTAACACCTATGTTGGTTTTCTGGGTATTGATGGGTTACATTTGACCCCGAGCACAGAAGAGTTCTATTTTTTCCTTAGACCTTAGACGTATGGAATGCATGTACTAGAACATCCGGGACCTCTTCAACATCCGGGACCTTTTCAACATCCGGACCGGCCCGGCCCGCCCCGGCCGCAGCGCGCTCGGGTTATCCGGAAGTGCGCGGCATCACCGGAAGTGCGCGGGTGAATTTCAGATTATCCTAGGCCACTGAATCCCCACATCGGGCATTCATGCTTACACAGAAAACGCACAAGACAGGGTTTTTTGGTGAGATCTCATTTTGTTTTATTCAGTGAACAACGTGAGAACAGCCACGTGAAAAAACTGAAGCCCAGAACAGGGGGCTTGTACATTGAAAGAACTGAAGCCCATAACAGAGGGGGCTTGTACATTGAACGAATTCAAGCCCAGAACGGGACTTGTACATTGAAATGATGGGCGGCCCAGTCATATACGAGTACAGCTCGGTCCTCGGCCTTGGGGTACTCGTCAAACATGTGGACGATCGTCTGCATGGAATGTCCCCGACATCGATGGTACAGGTAAAACAAGCAATATTGTCCGCACACACTACTGGTCAGGCTTTGCAACGTTTTGGTATTCCAACACCACGTCTCTGTGCCTTGATCCATGAAGTCTGTTAAATCGGAATGGAGGGGTGGTAGGCCGTACGGGTCAAAGTATTCGCCCTGCTCTTCTGTCAAGTACACGGCCACCCAGTGTTGACCGGGTCGATCCATCGGGTCTGTATTCAGGACGTAAGCAGCAGGATACACACGGTCTAATGGGAACACGTCTCGGGCGAACACTCCTTGAAAGACCATGCGTGTCCCTGGATCATTCTCCAGCACGTTGCGTATCTGGTCTGTATCCATGTTAGGTGGCAAAGTCACACAGGACGTTACGGCTTTTATCGATTTGAATAATGTTGTCAAACTCAGCGTAGCAAATCACATTGATGGTTTTCGGTAAAGGTGTCCCGAAATGCAGTTCCAAGCGTAAGTTGCCTTTCTTGACGAGACTCAGTTGATGATCGTTGTCTAAGGTGGGAGTCAGATCGAAACCGAACAAGGTGTACCCTTTGCCGAAATCGTCTCGACTGATCATATTTCCCTCGTCTTGGTTGATTTGGCCAGTTGCTGTCAAGAGGTTCAGATAGCTCCGGATGTAATTGTCCGTTCCGAAATTAGGTTGTAAAGGCCGTGCCGGTACCTGTTGGGCATCCACATGCAGGGCCACGAAATTGATGTTGAACGCTTTTAGGTTGAACGGATTCCTCGAGAGAGTCCCATTATAACTGACGTTCTCCACACAGGCTAGGGTTAAACGCTTGGGCAAATCCCCCAGGAACAGGTTTTCTTGATTGACAATCATATTGCCTTTAGGAACGGAAAAGACCTTGGTCTGTACTCGTCGAATCGGGTACTGGGCTGATTTTTTCTCCAAGGCTCTGATGTGCCCCAACTGTACACCTGGGCTCGGTTTCGCTTTGCGTACAAACAGACTTGCCTCTTGGATGACAATGTTATACTCGAGGTCCTCACTCGGGGCCATCAAGGCAAACGCAGGCGTTGCGCGCACTAGTCGTATTTTGACAGGTACTCCATTCAAGAGGTATTGGTCCTGTATGAATAAGTCCGCATGCAGACGTCCCATCATATCGACCGATTGACTCTCTGCTGTGAAATCCACTCTCTCCGTGTAGCCGTCATTATCAGGACTCGCTTCCATCTTGCCTGGGGTATCTCGGTAGAACAACGGGGCTGTCAAATACGACTTGTTAGCGTCACGCCCGTAGGATAACAGTGGTTCGATGTAGGCTCGGTACGGGTACGTGTTCGTCGAGGCGCTGACCAGTTTATCACTGAGGGCTATATCCACTTGCTGGAATAGCGAATGAAGCCAGAGATTCACTGGATCCACGGGTGCATCTGCTTTGAGGACTGACCCATCTTTATTGGTGATTTTAGCTTTCACATATAGGTACGTGTGGGCTAAATCCAGGTAGGTCGTATCTGCGTTGGTGATGGTGAATTCAATGGGGCCTGTGGCTGTAATGCTGGAAAGGGGCAGAAGTTCCACCCATTGACCCTCTTCGGCACTGGTCTGAGTAGGTGGGACGGTCCATAAATCAAATTCACTGTTGGTAGAAGGACACGACTCGGCATGGATGAAAGCCATCTTTAAGAAAAGATATCCCGGGTCTTCGGTGTGCGTCGTCGCTGTGTCGGTCGTCGACTGGTGCGTGGTCTCGGTGGTGCAGGTCTTTTATTCCCTACGGTGCGTTGTGCTTTGGCGACCAAGACGCCTCCTGCTTCTTTGGCTCGACGTTTCAGTGCTTCTTTGGGTGCCGCACCGCCCAAGACATCACCCGCGACTTGCAGTCCACTGCGTACCGCTTGTTTGCCGATCGCTTTGACCCCACGCGTCACCAAGGGCAGGAACGCTTTGACGATGCTCCCGAGTATGTTCCCCAGCCCATGTCCTCGTTGCATGCGTGTACCTGCAAAGACAGGAAAGCTACCCCCGGCTTGTTTGGTGTAATGATCGACGTAACTAGCTGTATGGCATTGATAAGGCACCTTCATTATGCAAAGTGAACCGCTCGGACTTGACGGAAATGAAGTGTCAGCACCACTTTTCCACGCTCGAATGCAACCGGTTGACCGGTGTCGTCTCTTATATCGATGACGATGGAGCTAATATCGGTCTGACTGACCGGTAGATACACGATATGCCTGAAACTGTGGGTGACTTGAACTCCATACTTGCCTTTCACCGGGCAGACGCGCAGTAGAGGTACGTTGCTGTCGCCGACAATGTGTGCATCGACCACGTCCGAGTAGATGTACAGGCCATACATACCACCACGCATGTCCATCGGGATGTGGGCTCTCTCGCCGGTGGGGCCAGCGTACCCCTGTAGATCGAGACCCAGCATTTGTTGTAGGGTAGGACTGAGTTCGACACTCACGTTGGGGCTGAGCGTGAGACTGGCCTTGTCGTTGTGTGCGTTGTAATCGAAGTCCACATGATTTTTGAAGGGGAAAGATTTTATGGGTTGTGAAGTATTCGTGACGTCTCGTAGAGACTTATAATGCATCAGACTTCTCAGTCCACCCATGAACTCCTTGGGGGTATCGTATTGACCTTCGGGTAGTTTGAGTCGGGTTTCTTGTCCTTCGTAGGTCACCTCGTACCATACTTCCTTGGCTCGCACGTTGTACCACGAGTAAGGGTATTGGATACCCACGAGTCCACATTCTCAGCGTCCAGGTAAATGCAACGGTTGCGGTAACTGGGTCACGTACTTGGTCAATGTGTTGTCAGGAAACACATCAGCCGAGCTGTTACTGGGTAGGGCGAGGTAAAACATGACGACTGAGCTTTCCTGCTGCTGCTGTTGGTTTTAATACTTCTCCCAACCCTTGGGCGCTAATCGTCGTGATGGTCGCGGTGACTTAGATCTTGGTGGTTGCAGGGGGTGGCGTGGTAAAAGGGGTGAAAAAGTAGGTGCCCGCCGTGGTGGTGTTTTGGGGAGTGACTCCGGTTCCCACTCGTGGTGTGGTGAGAGTCGTCGTGCACGACTGGGCGACTGCATAAAGGCCCAGCGCTGGGGGTTCCTCACCAATTCCTGTGGTACATGCATGTCTTTCAAGCATTCGAGGATTCGTGTGCGACATGCGTTGACGCATCAGGTCATTCACTAAATCCGTCATGTGGGTACCGGGGACCACCTGATTCTGTACCAGTAGTTCACCTTTATCATTCCAAGTCATGTTAGGATTCTGTTTCATTCGTTGTAATACCAGGCCAGCTTGTTTCTTGAACGATGCAGGTACACTCTTCAGGACTTCGTCTTCGACCCACTGTGGGGCTGTGGGTGGTACCCCTGGTAATGAGGGCTGTTGGAGCGGAGCTGAGGTCGGTGGTGTGTCGCGTGGTGGTGGTGGTGCTCGGGTAGAGAGGGTTTTGTATTGGTCCATGAACGTCATGTACCGCTGAAGCGTCTCATTGTACTGCTGTACTTTCTCACTGTCGCTTAACCCCGGTCGTTGTAAGATCTAACGCATCTCTTCATCGAGGGTGTTTATCGTCTTCACCGTAGAAGGTACGGGGTACGGTGATTGGAGGTTTTGAAGGAGCCGAGGTTCGACGAGGACCATTTTTTTCGTGTGGTTCATTGTCGGCCGAAGAGTCCACCCAATACTGGACCCAACACGGAAGCGGCCAACGGTGCTAAGATGGCCCCGAGAAAGCCGCCTTTCTGTAACACCTTTTTCTTTTGTGTTTGAGAAAGAGAACAGAGACAAAATCAACCATGATGTGGCATTAATTCTTTTATTATCCCCATCATCAAACACACACACACACCCCAGCTGGGGGAGCCACTGTGGGTGTGTTTACATTATTTTTGCATGTACACGTGGTGAATCTCTCCGGGAAAGATTCCGGTGCGTAGTCGAAGGTGATCGGGGGTGGTTTGCTTCAGGTCGAAGAGCATATACCCATGCTGAGGGATTGTCGCATCTTTAAAGGCTTCCAACGCAAACGCAGTGCGGCCGGGATACATCTGTCTCGCCAGGTGCAGCAGTTGAGTGGTATCTCTCGGGTTTTGGAAGACCACCATGTAGTGGGCATTTAAGCTGATGTTCCGATGTTCTTTGTTTTTACTGAAGAGATTCTGCACAATGTAGATGATGCTGAGCCGTCGATGATGGCTGCCTTTGGTAAAGAGTTGGGTGACCCGACTGTCCGTCTCCGCCATCAGATCATCCAGAACCATTAAGGTGTCCGGTTCCAAATCGGCCAGGTTGGGTAGTCCTTCCACGAACGTGATGTGGGGCATTGCTGCCTACGCCGCCTGCCATTCTCCGTAACACCACACGACTCGGGCAATGGGTGGAGTGATAATGCTGTCGGCGTGTTCGAGGAGCTTCCTGACGAAGTGCGTTTTGCCGGAACCCGTCGGTCCTGCGATGACGCAGGTGAAGGAATGTTGCCAACGAGGGTCCATGGTTGGAGGTGTAGCCGCTGTCGTGGTAATCCGCTCTTGTAAATTTGGTACGAGTGAACTGGAGTGGTAGGTACAACGTCGGTCGCCGTTGTCTGTTCACTGTGAGGGATGAAATCCGGTGTGTCTTCAGACGTACTTGGTGTACTTGGTGTAGATGTTGACTGTATACTTGGTGTGGAGCTCGATGTGGCTTCTACACACGGTGTGGTGGTGACTGGGCTCGATACGAGGTTGCCTGGTGTTCTCTGTAGACTGGTTTGACTGGCGGCTGGAGTTCTAGGCTGGTTGAGTAGAGTGCTGAGATAGGCTACGTCGTAAAACACACCTCCGTACAACACACTCAGCAGGGTTAGCACTATGGCCACAAAGCCCACTTGCGCTTTGCGCGTTTTGGGAGACGTTGTGTTCAGAGACGGTTGCACCGTGTTCATGGTCGAACGTGGAATGAAGGATGATGGCTGTGGTGTCTGGTTTTATAGTGGTTTCACCTGATTGGCCGCGACCCAGGAATTGAAGGAACTGGGCCAGCCTTGCCATTTGACGAAATGAAACAGTTTGCCACGTCGACGTTCGGTTTTCAAAATCTGCTCCACCGTGTAGTAGTCTTGCTTTGTTTTTACGACAGGCTGTAATTCCATCTCGTAAAACGTGCCTTGCAACGGTTCCCCTTGAAGATCTTCCAGTTCATAGACTCGCTGTTGTCGGGGTAAGCGCCGTTTAATCAGGAAGTGGTCATCGCTCCAGTTGGGCAAGTAACTTTTCTCGAACTTGCCCTTGACTTTACTGATCCGTACAGGGTCCCCGACCTTGAACATCTCCTTCGGTGCTCGTTGCGATTGTATGGGGTACAAGACACGCCGGACTTGGACTTCATTGCGTTGGGTCACGGTAATGGGGGCTCTCTGTATACTCTGGTGATAGGCTCGATTGTAACCACTCACAAGTTTCGGGAGAACATCGATGTACCGTCTTGTATTCTTATAGGTGAAATATTTATACATGCAGCCTTTGAATGTCCTGTTGAACCTTTCCACCACGGAAGCCTTGGTCTCGTTGTACGTATGGAAGAAGAAGACCTTCTGTTTCTTGAGAAAGGCTTGGAACGGTCGGTTAAGGAATTCCGTGCCTTCGTCGGTTTGCAAATACAGGGGTTTGCGTCCAGTGTTGAAGATGTCCTTGAACGCCGCTATGATATTCGCCCCCGTTTTCGTCCGGATGGGTACCACCCACGCATACTTTGACAGGATATCGATGCACGTCAAGATATACCGATTCCCATCGTTGTGTTTGGCAAAGGCACTCATATCGACCAAATCCGCTTGCCATTGGGCATCTAGTCCTCTCACGATGACCCGGTTCCGTAGAAAATGGCGACGGGCAGCTCGATGTAAGGTATAGGTGTCTTGTTTTCTTAACCAATCTCGGACTTGGGCACGTTGTATTCCCTGGGGTTTGGCCGCTCGATAGAGAGCCGACAATGCACTATACGCAGCCGGACTGTCGGGACTGTAGTATAAGTTATCCAACACCTTCTCTCAGCGCTTCATGGTGACAAAATGATGATGGACCCGGAGAGTATCGCTTATTTATAACGAGGTCGAAGTTTCTACCACCGTTGTGTTGGTTGACTGAGTCTAGCCGGATAGTCTATAGCCCCATCGTCTGGTTCCGCTTCATTGCTAGACATTTGTTCATTGGGTTCAGCCAGCGCGTCCTCAATAGCACGAGCCCACCCCAACTGGTCTGATGACCGCTCGTTCGGTGTAAACAGCTGGTCCACAATAGGCACCACTTTCTCCGAGGCTGTCCACAGGTCAGGGTCTAGGGTGAAGCTTTGCGTAGGATCGTGGTAACGCCCTACACGGCCAAAGAAGGGTCCACGGTGTACGTAGTTGGCGTTCTCGATGTGGATGAGGTTTCCGTCGAGCTCACCGCTCAACACCCGTTTAAATTTGGTCCAGCCATCACGGTGTAGGGTAACCGTAGTCGATGTGGACTCCGGACCCCACCCACAGACATCCCGGTCTTCCACGAGGGTGACTTTATCTTCATAGACGTGCAACCCCACCTGGGGTGTAAGGGGCAGGATGGCTCGTAGGACTGGTGACATGGTTGACCCAATGACGAAGGGTGAATGACACACACGCTGACTGTCTCTCGTATTTATGGGCAGGTCCCTCGGTGACATGGTTGACCCAATGACGAAGGGTGAATGACGCACACTGTGACTGTCTCTCGTATTTATGGTGAGGTCCCACTGTCAATGTCGCAGCGCCAGGGTGAGTAGGGCACAGACCATGACTAGGCCAACCAGCCGTCGCTGGTTCCGGCGTGAGCGCTCGTGGTCCATAGCCCGGACATCAAGGATGGCTGTCATAGTCCAGTAGTGGTGAGTGATGGCACACCTCTCCATCGAGTGCACTCTGCCGAGGACCGCTTCTGGATCTGGCGTCGCCCCTCGTTGTCGTCGCCATCTGCAAACATGGACTGAACCACTGCTCGGTAACCCGTGAATGAATTAACTACGGTCGCATGCTGTAAAATGCGAGTGGCATAGGGCTGGGTCTCCGTCATGGCTCTGCGACCGTAGATAGGCCGATGAATGCAGCAATACCCTGAAAATTTCAACTTTTATACGTTTTTTGTGATATTCGTGTGTTTTCGGTGACCTTCGTGTGTCTTCGGTCACCTCCGTGACTATTCGGTGACCTCCGTGACTCTTCGGGCACCTCCGTGACTCTTCGGGTGCCTCCGTGACATCTTCGGTCACCTCCGTGTCTCTTCGGTGACCTCCGTGAACGACATTGTGGGAAAAACCCCACAGACAGGTCAGTACATGCCTTGATCACGTGATCGCCAGGTGACCACCCCCCTTAAATTTTACCCGGGGGAACAAATAAGTAGGTCAAGTTAACTTTAAATGCACTATATATACTACTAACATATTTGAAGCGCTATACCTCTTCGATCGTAATAGGTGTGGACTTCTAGTGTATTGCATCCCATGCTCCAGAAGGCGCTCTCTCGACTTTAATTATGCACATTCGCCTTCTCTTTCACTTTCTCCTCCTTCCCATCTCGACTGTCGATATTTAGTCCAAAATTTGAGGGCAGTAGGTCGAAGGTCAAATTTAATGTTGCCAAACAACTGACATTATTAAATATAGCGATTTTTACGACTGATATATGAGGAAAAGACGAAGGATCCGATGACAAAATCTAGGTCAAATGTCAAATGTCAATATCACACATTTGTTCGAACAATTAGGAAATCATCGAAATTTTGTATATATGTATTTGTAGATATGTCTGTGCTATTACCCGAGCCCAAGGATATGGATTGTGATCAAACTACAGGAATACCTCACACTTCTGGTAAGCAGGAATCCTAATTGTAGGTCGAAATGTGAAAGATCAAGGTCAATGGGGATAATATAACCAGGAAATCGTAGAAAATTCCATTTTTGTAGGGGATGCATTAATAGCGGGAAGCGATTTGTCAAGTACCAAGCTTGAGATCAAAAGCTTGACGGTGAAGGTCACTGACCACCAGCAACTCACTAACTAAAGACTCGTAGATTCCATTTTAATGGCGTAATTCATAGTTCCAAAATAGTTTCTTGTTAATTTTTTAGCGTTTCGAGGAATTTAAAAACTCAAGTGACAGGAATCTGCCAACTAGATATGTGGCATTTGTGATATTCAAATCAAACGTCAGATTTGTTAAAATAAGACTTCTGAACATCACATATAAGGAAACGTATTATAACTACTGATGGAACTTAGGTGGTGGTAACCAAGAGGAATCTCAAAATCTTGTAAGTCGATATTATCGATCGCGTCATGATCCGAAACTGGCACCATGTAACCTTGACAACTGATCGGGAAGATGTTGCATTAATATATCGATCCATGACTCAACGAATAGAAATGTTGAACATGTAACGAATTACACCAAACTGTGGAATAATCTTTGAAGTCAACTAAATTTATTGTGGGAAAACGAAAACATTATTGTCCGAAAAAGATATTTGGAATTTTAAGGTGGCGCCGCCTATTGATTTATATGCCAGAAATCCCATCTCAAACGAGGTCTATTGGTTTGCAAATTAGGCAATTTGTCTTCGTAATGTAATTGGAAAAACGAAGCGCTGTGGAAATTAATTTCCGCTCACAAAATTGAATCCCCTTTTAAAAAGGTGGCAGTTGAGGCAGTAGTCATGAAGCCGATGATTCGACATTTTCTGTTTGGAACATTGTACTTTCCGGTGTTATCATCAAATTAATCAGATCTTTATTGAATCTATAATAGAGTTCTCCTGTTGAGAGTTTCGTCAGTTTGTTTGTTTGTTGTCTTTTCTTTTCTTTTCTCTCTAACGTAAGTTCTTTGAGACAAAAACATATTCCCTCACAATAATTAACTTAAACTAATTTTGCTTCTGTTCGTTGCAATTAGTGCTCGCTGATTCAATTGTGCCGTTGCTTCTTTGCTGTGAGGGCAGCATCAGTTGTTTTAAATATTTTAGGGGCATTTTAAGTTTAGTTTAGACATTCGAAATTTGATGTGATCCGTACCCAGCCATATACATTTGTTGCCGTCCATCAGTCTTGTCTGATATTTTAACCCTATCTGGCCTGGGGGGGCCATTATGGCCCCCCTACCAAACTTTCTGCGCTATATCCGGAACGACAAAAAATGGAGAGCTGAAACTCCGTGACTTTACAGTTTATCATATTGGGGTCATTTTGAGCCTATTTGCATAACCCCCGAGCAGAGGATCATGGGTAAATCCAAGATGGCGGCCACATGGAGTAGCAGAAAAGTGATGTTTTTGACATATTTCTCCACAATTTCTGTTTTTTCGATAAGAAACGTGGGCGAAAACTATTTTACTTCACATCACATTAATATTCACTAATTTATTATGCAGTTTTGGAGTAGAAATTGCAAAAATAAAAAATACGGAAAATCTGACCGAAAATTCGACCAAAAAATGCCGTTTTTGAAAATGACGGCCATCTTGGATTTTTTCACCTTTTCTGGTAGAGTTTGACCCAAGGGTATAGTGTGATAAGTTTCAGCCCCCTAGCTCAAGGGGTAAGAAAAATAAGGCCAGATAGGGTTAAGACTTCGAAAATGTACGTATTTTTGTGAGGAATCGGGACCATGCAATTTTTCCTGAGTAGTTTATAAATTTAGAATCCATGTATTTTAAGATATGTATGGTTTTGAAATAAAACCCTGAAGGTAGCATTGATGAGATCGTCCTCATACTTTCTATACGTGAAGACTATCTTACACCTGCTACATATATTACCAAATCGATTATTTGTTGGGGTTTTTTTCATTGGTGGATTAGTATGATTTGCTGTTGATACCGCAATTTCTCATTATTTCTATAAGGTAACAAATATCCTTACAAATATCCCTACTTAAGTAGTCAAAATTGCACACATCGGCATGTAGCAATGAACACGCATCAATTCGTTCATTTTGCGCCCTGAATTTCAGACCATGTGAGATTGTCGTATCATTAAAAGCCAGAATTTATACATAATACTTTTCTAATTTCACAATCATATGGTAACTTTCTTAGACACCTTTTCTTTCATGTAGCAGGGTGATTGAGTACTCGGTTAGCGGACCGTTTAGGATCCAGTGTTTGACTACCTATAAAACCGCTGAATATTTGAATACTTTTGCTCATGAATTTAGCAAACAGTCCTTTAGCAAAACGGATGAGGGAATACTGATCGTGCTACGGGTTTGACTATTGGAACACCGTCCCCCCGGGTCATTCCAGATCACTCCATTCCTCCATCCAATCAACCCCTACCTACACGATTCTCCAATGAATGCTCATAATTTTCCATTAAGACGTTTACAAGTGTTTAACCCTATCTTTCCTGGGCGAGTTGGGGTGTACCACAGCCTGGGGAAGGAAGGAAAGTGCCCCCATCTAACCTGGGCGAGTTGGGGTGTACCACAGCCTGGGGAAGGAAGGAAAGTGCCCCCATATATGTTTTCGCTATCCCTAAGGCTATAGTGACTTACCGCACTATATCTTTGAGTCAAGGTCTACTAAAAAATATGAATAAATCCAAGATGGCCTCCATGATGACGTCACACTGGATCCTAAACGGTCCGCTAACCGAGTAATACCTATTTTCAAGTCCGGATCAAAATCCAAGGTTGAAAATTATAGGCCTGTGTCTGTCCTGCCAATTGTATCGAAGATACTGGAGAGACACATTCATCAACACTTTTATTCATACTTGACCGAATTTGATTTGTTGTTTGCTGGACAGTCGGGTTTTCGACCTGGACATTCGTGTCAAAGTACTTTGTTGAAACTTTTAGATCATTGGCGCTCTATGGTTGACAAGGGCAAACTAGTCGGAGCAGTCTTTATAGATCTGCGCAAGGCATTTGACCTTGTCGACCACAGAATCCTTCTTCAGAAAATTGAATATTATGGTTGTTCAAAAGAAACTTTAAATTTTTTCGATTCCTATTTGCAAAATCGTAAACAAATGATAACGGTCTGTGGAGCTTACAGCAATTCGCGTTCGGTGACTTGTGGAGTACCTCAGGGGTCTATATTAGGACCTTTGTTTTTTCTCATTTTCATTAATGATTTGCCGTTGTACTTAGATAATAACATCGATATGTATGCTGATGATTCCACGCTCTACACATCAGGTAATAGCATTGGTGAACTTGAAAATAGATTGTCTATAGACCTCCAAAAGCTCTCAAATTGGTGTAGAGCTAACAGAATGTTAGTTAACGCTAAGAAAACAAAAGTAATGCTATTCACGTCTCACCAAAAACGAGCCTACTTGCCCAAAAGTAATATTGATCTAACTTACAATAACGAACCCTTGGCCAAAACTGAAAACGAAAAGCTTTTAGGAGTGTATCTAAACTGTAACTTTTCGTGGACCACACACGTTGATTATATTTGTGGAAAATTATCTAAAAAGTTGGCGCTATTCAGGCGCATTCGCCACTTATCGCCTTTGTGTGCCCGAAAAGCTTTTTATAACAGTTATATTTTACCTACTTTTGACTATTGTTGTATTGTTTGGGGAAATTGTGACCATACCAATCTACTAAAACTATACAGGCTACAAAAACAAGCAGTGAGACTGGTACAAGGTGCTGATCGTTATGATCACACTGCCCCAATTTTTAAGAAATTAAGATGGCTTCCACTGAAGGATCGACTGAAATATCACACGGGGATACAAATGTATAAGATTTTTAACAAATTTTGTCCTAGTTATTTGTCTGATCTTTTTAGCCTATTCGGATATTCTACTGTCCGTATTTTACGCTCAACGACAAAAAACAATTTTTGTCTGCCGAGGGCGAGAACTGAATTATTTAAAAAAAGTTTGTCGTACTCCGGAGCTGTTTTATGGAACGGACTATCCGTTGAAATACGAAGCGCCCTCTCGCTTAAGAGTTTTAAATCAAAGTATTATGAATATCTGGTATCAAATATTTTAATAATCTGCTACATGCTTATTTTATAATGTGTTAAAACTAATCAGTATTCAATTAGTCACATTCTTGCACGGATTTGTCATTCGTATTACTATCATTATTTCATATATGTTTTTATGTTTGTCCTTGTCCATTATGTCTTGTATATATGCAGTCGACCCTGTGGAAGATCGGCCTTCTTGGCCGAACAGGTCATCGACTAAAAATAAAGTTTATTATTATTATTATTATTACAGTGACATCATTTAAAAAAAAAATTGCATGATTCATCAATCAAAATTTTCAATTTTTTTTTATTTATGTGTTTTTCTCGAAGAAATTGCACGATAAATTAATAAAAATAATCTGATGTTAAATAAAATAGGTTTTGCCCACTTTTTCCCGCAGAAAAGCGATAATTTTGAAGACAACTGACGAAAACATAACTTTCCTGGTACCCACATGGCCGCCATTTTGAATTTAACCATGATCCTGTCCTTGGGTGTTATGCAAATAGGTTCAGATTGACCCCAATATGATAAACTGTAAAGTCACGGAGTGTAAGCTCTCAAGTTTCTGTCAATCAGGAGACAGACCAACATGGGTCTGAAAGTCCCCCCCCCCCCCCCCCAGGCCAGGTTTAACATAAATATCTTTATATTGTAAATATCCAATCGTTTTCCCATCACACGTTGTATAGGTGCATCGGTATAAGTCTCGGAGAAAGAATATTTCCATAAACTGGAAGCGGTTGGTGCTTGATACTTGAACGCTGACTTTCTGCCTCTGTCTATCTGATTTTTCCAGCTCTACAACTTGTTGAGTTGGAAATATAGGTGTAATTTTAATACCATCAGGATGTAGATTGACTGTTGAATTTCTCCTGTAGATATGCTCGAAAGTGCATTGTTTTGGGATTGTGAAGATTGATCTAGTTTTTTTTCTCTCATTGTAATAAACTTCTTGGCTCATGTAAGCTGCAACTTGATCTACATATAGACCGTTAGCGCAACAATAGTATCACCCCCCCCCCCCTCCATAGAGGCATTTCGTCAACTATGTATTTTCTGAAAGCCTATCATATGCCAACATGAAAACCGCTTGTTTGGACTCTGACAATGAGGGAGTACGGGTTTATGGCAATTTGAACCACTGGCTTTGTGGTATGAAATCAATTTCAGGAATTGGTGAGTATAGATAGAAAGCACGATGTTAATAGTTATAATAGTTAAAAAATAGGACAAATTTTGTATTTTGGGAATGTTATATAATGCACTAAATGATTATAATAAATTTAATGACATCATGCATTTAATGTCATAATGTGGCAATATTGTCAAAATGACATTTTTGCTCTCCTTTGAACTTCATGATCAATATTATAAATATCCACAGTTATGCTCAAATAACATAGAAATGTATATTGGGCATCATTTTCGCTCAAAATCTAGTATGTGACTGGAGCAAAGCAAAATTTATCACATTATTTTCATCTTCATGGCAGTATATTCAGGAGATGTCAACATAAAGTAATGTGATCTAGGCACCGGAACACAATTTTTAAATGGGGGTATTGAAAGTAAAAACGCCATGTGAATAGTTCTAGCACCTGTCACTATGACATGTTTGGTACTTTTGAAATGGTTTTATAATGCACTGAATGATTATATCATATTTGAGGCGATTATGATGTCATAATGACGTCAAAGTGACGTGACAATCACCTGATAATATATTTGACAGGATTGGAGAAAATTGTTTGCCTCATGAGAACAAGTTTAGGTGTTGTCAGCATTATGTAACATGTTCGAGTTTCCAAGCACTGGCGCAGTTTTGTATTTCATATTGCACTCATTTTTGTGACCAAAAAGCAACCATATGACACTACAGGAAAGCGTCCCTCGGCAACTAACATTCAAACCCGAGATTACGGTAGATTCACGGGCGTAGCCTTAGTTTCTCAGCCGCGCTTTCAGTGCAGGTGTCCACATGGAGATTATGAAGTATCCACACGGCTCCTAGCACCGGCTTAAGCGGAATTAAATACGCTAGCTCGGAAGTTGTGATGACAGATCAGCTCAAACAACTCATCTGATATTAACGGATGAGCATCGTGGACGTCCGATGGTGTAAACGTTACAACATGGGGTAGCCTGGTAAATGCAAGAATGCCCAGAGAAACTAACCTGTAATGACCGACGTCGTACGGCTTAAATTTTCCATCAAAACAATAAACCTACATATATTTGTTAAGTGACATGTACAGAGGGCGGGCCTCGAGGGCTAACAGTCCACCAGCAGAATCCTGCCATATACAGGTAATAAATTGGAGCGATATGCAAGAGGTGGGGAAAAATGATGATGATGAAAAATTGTCGACGTCTGGTGACTAAAAAGCAACCATATGACACTACAGGAAAGCATCCCTAGGCACCTAACATTTAGACCCGAGAAGACGGTGGATTCTCGGACGTAGCCTATATAACATTTAAACATGCTTGAGGTGATTTTGATGTTAAAAGGGCGTTATACTGTGATAACTTTGTTCAAATGACAAAAATCGCCCTTCTATGAAATGCATGACCAATATCGATGATCACAGTAGTTTTGCTCAAATCACCTGGAAATATATTGGAAATGTATGTCTTCAAGAAAACATGTTTTAGGTGCTGTCGGCGTAATATAAAGGGTCCAATCTCAAGCACTTTGGCAATGTTTACCATGGAGATATAGTTATGAAATGCGGAAAACCAATTAATATTGGGTATCTATATAAAGACAAAGTTTCTGACAGCGAAATCACAAACCGAAAGATATTTGATACCGAAATAACATGCCATCATAATATAACAATATTGGCAACAATGCATTACAAGCGTCTAGTCCGTCATTCATAATCCAGCCGTCGTCCATTAGAGAATATCCGCGTCCATAATCCAAAGACCTATTCCATTTCCATATAACAGTATTAGCACCAAATTCAAAAAGACGAAAGTATACATAAACATAGGCTTGTTTCCTGCAAGAGAGAAGCGGTCAACAGTTTTCAATGATGCCGGCAAGACATCATGATGTTCCAAAATATCAAATCCGTATCGCTGATCAGTATTCTTAATCCATAATATTCGTTGTAAAGTCGTCATCTAAAAAATGATGTATCTCAGTCACGCTTTGATTGTGACTGTTCATATGAGTACCGTGAGGATGTTGAAGTACATGGGCTCATACGGCCCCTAGCCCCGGGTTAAGCGGAATTAGACACATGTTACGAAACGTAGCCCATAGATCTTGCACGCTACGTTCGTATTTTGCTATCAGCATGCGATATGTATCGCCAAATTTGAGAAACTTTGAGTGGAGGCGCTTGGTGGAATAGCCCTGTTTTATAAGTTTCTGCAACAATGTTTTGTGACGTTGATTAAAATCATCACATTTAACACAGGATCTAGCAAATGCTACTAAGCGAGATATGTATACGCCATATGCAGGTCCCACTGGAATATTACTATCCAGAAAGGGATAGTTTACGATGTCGAAATTGTAATCATCTCTTTTGTCATAAAGTCGACGAGAGAGAATGCCCGCTTCATTTTTATAGAGATAGAGATCTAAATAAGATGTGCCTGTAGGGCTATCTGTAGTTTCCTTCAAATCCAGTGAAGGTGGATATATATCCTTCACTGCGTCATTTATATAGCGATTATCCACAGCGAGAAGATCGTCTATATAGCGTTTGGTGAATGAGAAGGAACGGGCTTTGAATGGATCGGTTTTTGAAAGCGCCTGCATATAGTCATATTCATAAGAGAAAAGATACAGGTCAGCCAACAGGGGTGCACAATTAGTACCCATTGGAATACCTATATGCTGCTGATATATTGTGTTGCCAAATTTCACATAGATATTTTTAATGAGAAATTCAAGCAACTCTATAAACAAAGAAACATCCCATGAATGATATCTCTTGTATGTAGTAGAGCTAAAGAATGCTTTATGGCTTCCGACATTAATATATCTACGATCAGTTTTCTTGAACACAGATACTATTAATGAACTTAGACGGTCAATAAGGTCCTGATGAGGATTGTAGTATAGAGAGTCGAGAAATCCCATGTGGATACATGTCTGTACGGTATGTGACCTTTAGCATCAAGTTCTTCCGTAAGACATTTTGAGTTTTTCAATATCCACATACATTCAACGCCAGAGTTTTAGAAATAGTGGCGCAATACCTTTCCCAAAATGCTTTTACCTCCTGAAGGGCCCTCGTCAATAGGGTTGAAAGAAGCTTGGTGGTGCAGCTTCTAGAACCAGCTATGAATCTAGCTTTGTATGGTGATTTATGCATTTTGGGAGTCCAGTATATTTTTGGTATGTCGTTATGATTGGTTGGAAGACAAATACCTCTTTCCCTGAGAAACTTTTTGTGATTGTTAAATAAATCTTCCAGAGTAAATGCAGTTTGGGAGTAAGTAGACGTATTTGATGAAGATATGTCTACAATCAATTCTTTAACCAGCACCTGGTAATAGTAATATTTACATATGAATATTATATTATTCGGAGCTTTGTCTGCTGGGACTATGACGAATTTACTTTGGAGATTTGCTAGAACTTCTTGCGAATTGAGGTTTCTCAGTACTTGTTTTGCTAGGGGAAGAGAACTTCTGTCAATATGGCGGATTGTTTCAACGACCTTGCTCTTGGTGAGGTCCAGCCAATCAGCGAGTACTGTAGGTTCAACTTTTTCTCGCTTAGACCAATCAATAACGTACTGTTCTAATGCAGACAGGACTATCTTCTGGTCCGCCTTCAGATTTATTCTTCTTGGCTCTCTATATTTAGGTCCTTTCATCAGGAGTAATTTCAGATCCTTATCACTCACCACATCAAGGTCACCAGTCACAATATGTTTGCATGGTGTATAGATAAAGTTTGAGAATTCACAATCACAACTATAGCCTCCTGATGTGTATAAGTTCCAGTCAAACTCCTTGACAGCATTGGAGTAATTGAATATTTTGGTGGCTATAGATTTAGTATACTTATATGAAATGCAAGGAGGTTCTGTGAACTTGAAATAGTTTGGTACAGCGTTGCGTTCATTCAGGATTCGAGGTAAATTAATGATGTCCTAATTTCTTGACCGTCTCTTAACTTCTCACTATCAATGATTTTTCTATCTGAAATGTAAACTGATGTAGAGCAAATATATTTGTCATGAATTGAGTGAAAATAAAG
The DNA here is from genome assembly GCA_036873755.1 of Hanleya hanleyi. Lineage (NCBI taxonomy): Eukaryota > Metazoa > Mollusca > Polyplacophora > Lepidopleurida > Hanleyidae > Hanleya > Hanleya hanleyi. Next base: position 16,610 of record JAVTVY010017424.1, on the reverse strand, counting down.
AAGTGACTATACCATCCTAGGAATCTTCTAGGTCACATTTCTGTCAACGAACACAGTTTTCTGAATGTCGTTATTTAACTCAGAACTGCTATAAATTAGATAATGAGTATGATTGTATAGCTTATTTATTTCTATTGGAATATATTTCAGCACAATTTAAAATATTTTAGGACATTCACGATAGACGCGAAGGGAGTGAATTACCAGGATATCTGCGTTGTATTCGATTTCTCCAAATGTAAATGATACAATCTGCAGTATTTGATGTTACCGCATGTGGCATTGTCAACATATATTGTCAGAGCATCGTCGACATATTTAAACTATTTGACCTATTTCCAGAATGGAATAGAAATAATGACCAAACATTTCTGGCATCATATTTTATCATACTGGGGTCATTTTAAGTCATTGTGAAGAAGCTTAGTGACAAAGAATCATGACATCACAAGATAGGTAACATATAGGCACACGTTGGATTTGGGGGTTGGGATACCCTTCGTCCTTTTAACATCGTCAAATCTACGACTACTGTAATAAACTGTATATGAATCGAAAGTTGCCTCTGTGACCTAACGAAATAAAGGACTTGCCAGGATCATGATGTGATAATAGCTTCATAATATACATTCATTTTCACTTATATTTAGTTCAGTTGAATTCTCTACTAAAAGAATAGGGCCGAACCCATCACTAATTTCAAAGTGAAGCATCTTGATAGTATTGTACTAAAAAAGTCAGGTTTAACAAATCAGAAGTCCTAGTGAACAGTATTGCAGGATGACCACCATTCATACAATAAATCCCCATTGCGAGCTGATTCAATGAAGCTAGAATCTTGCTTTATTGTTATTTTTCCTCTCTATTACTCGGAAAATGAACTTTCTGAGTCTGCTTCAGGAGAGGAACATGAAGTACATGTAGTTACCAGTATTGTTATACCAGTTGAAAATAGCCATATTCTGGTATGCAGCTTCTATGATTTGCGTTTGGGCTGTTATTCTGGGTTTCGTCAGTTGAAACTAAAATGTTTGCATCCAGAGTACGCCTTCCACAGTAGGAGTATATTACAATCTCTTCTGAAACAAATGTAGTTTGCACAGGCCAGCGTAAAATAACTATATTGCAGTTTACAACAGTGTGTTTTTTTATTCATTTCCATCAGTCGGCCATCCAGGGTGCCAAGGGAAGCTTTCATGTAGAGTCATATGGTTGCTTTTTAGTCGCCAGACGTTGTCAGTTTGCCTCAATTCTTGCATATCGCTCCAATCCACGTGCGCATCTTTGTTCTCTTTTTATCTTTTCTCACACCTCTTCATTTGGATTTGTATATATTGCACTCCCCACCACCACCCCCCCCCCCCCCGCCTCACTTATAGATTGGCAAGTGGCATATCTTACAGATTTACGAGTTTTTCCTGTGGTATTTACTCGTTTCTGACACGTGATGGTCCTCATAAGCTGATGCTATTTGTAATATAGCAATATTTCCACATCAAAATCCCATAACATTTCGACAATTCCCTATAATGTCAGTGGGACCAGTGGTATACGCCATATGCAGTGGGACCTGCATATGGCGTATACATATCTCGCTTAGTAGCATTTGCTAGATCCTGTGTTAAATGTGACGATTTTAATCAACGTCACAAAACACTGGTGCAGAAACTTAAAAAACAGGGCTATTCCACCAAGCGCCTACACTCAAAGTTTCTCAAATTTGGCGATACATATCGCATGCTGATAGCAAAATACGAACGTAGCGTGCAAGATCTATGGCGTTGCGTTTCGTAACTTGTGTCTAATTCTGCTTAATCCAGGGCTAGGGGCCGTATGAGCCCATGTGCTTCAAGAACCTCATGGTACTCATATGAACAGTCACAATCAAAGCGTGACTGAGATACATCATTCTTTAGATGACGACTTTGCAACGAATATTATGGATTAATAATACTGATCAGCGATACGGATTTGATATTTTTGGAACATCATGATGTCTTGCCGGCATCATTGAAAACTGTTGACCGCTTCTCTCTTGCAGGAAACAAGCCTATGTTTTTGTATAGTATGATTGTTTTTTTGAATTTGGTGCTAATACTGTTATATGGAATATGGAATAGGTCTTTGGATCATGGACGCGGATATTCTCTAATGGACGACGGCTGGATTATGAATGACGGACTAGACGCTTGTAATAATAGCATTACTTCCTTTGACTTAGGAATTCATACCCTCCATGAAATACATAGTATAGGGTACAATGACCATACAGCTGGGGCGGGTATACATACCGTTTTAGTTGGGTATGAACACAGCGAATTACTTTTCGGACCTATTAGCTGTTTTTCTGAGGACCCAAGTGACCGTTTCACCTCTGCTCTAGTTTGCGCTGTTCGTTTTTAAATGGTAATATTATAGCTGTCCTTTTCTGAACTATTTCCATCAAATTTACCTACACTAATAACCTGTAGTCTGACCCACATAATCTACTGATGTTGAATATTTGTTTTGCTATCTACTGTTATACATTTAACCAATAGGTCAATTGGTCAATAATACATCAACTGTCTTTTCAAGTCTTTACATATATTGAACTGTTAGCGCCTCCTCATTGATCGTTCTTGAATAATCTTTCTACCGTGACTGAGAGAGAATTTTGAAGGCTATGATTAGATTTCGTGGCTAGATTGCGTTTTTATTTTTATTTTAGCGATTTCCATGTACAGGATCCACAGTGAGCTTGAAACACATGTTTCTGAATATAAAACATCGATCAATCAAGTTGCAAAAAATGTGTGGTTAAACTAAAAAATGACTGATCTGTCGCCTAAACGCAAGATTTGAGAGCTCCAACAGAAAATGAAAATAAACCGATGGCAAACCTTTGGCTGCTCCGATGGCATCACTTTCTCAGAAGGTAGTTGTGGTCGATTATAACGCTAATTTTCAAGATTTCTAAACATTTCGCCTACCAATATTTCTGGTGACAGAAAAACATTATTCCAGAAAAACTAAATGAATTCCATGCGCTTTATCGTAAAAAATGCTAAAATCTGGACGAAAACGCAAATTTTGCAATACTCCTCTCGAGTGCAATTTTGGACATATTCATTATCTTTTCCTACTAGGATTCTGCACTATGACTTAAAATGATCCCAGCAGGATAAAGTATGATGTCAAAACGTTTCTATTCATAATTCCTTTCGATTTTCTATTTAGGTCAAGTAGTTTAGTGTGAGTCAAGCACAGATCCGGGTAATTATGACGCCACTGTCACTATAACCTGATCAGACATCAATTCATACACGAAATGGGGACTTCTACTATCACAACCGTGACTCAGCCAATAATATCAGAACATCCGTATATGCACAAGCAGGCGACTCGATCTATGGCTCACAAGAGCATCAAAACATCCATTTACTATGATCGTCAGCGGCTCGACTGGTTGTGGGAAGACATCATTGGTAATGAAATTTTTGGAGCGTGCTAATATCGATCCCTCTCCAACACGCATGGTATGGTGTTACAGTCAATGGCAGTCGGCCAATGAATTTACAAGTCTGAAAAATGTAAACTTTCTCTCCGGAATACCTCATGACATCGGCGAAGAGTCTTACTTCGACCCCGCCCAAACCGACGTTATTGTCCTGGACGATCTGATGGATGAGGTAAAGCGCGAAGAAAAAAATGCCGACCTATTCACCAAAGGTGCAGATGTATCTTGATTCCCTGGCCACACGATGCTAACAGTTTACGAGGTCGAGGGGTCAATAGTTCACGAGGTCAAAAGTTTGCGAAGTCAAATGATGTCACTGCCCCTGCTACCTTGCTATTTGATCATGTGGCTTTTTTACACAACTATCGCCGTGGTGGATTTACTGCATCATTGAAACTGTTTATCTCTATTGCAAAAAACTTGCATATGTGTCTTTATAATCTAACCCTACCAGGCATGCGCGATTTGGGGTGTGTCCCAGCCTGGGGGGCGGGGCGTCATTTCGTCCGACCTCCTTATTTATTTTCGCTACCTCTTGAGGTGCAGGTTTGAAACTTCCATAGTATATATTTGTTTTACAAGAATATCCAAAATGGTAACTATGATGACGTCACTGGGACGTCATCTTTGTGGAAGCCTTTTACGTCTATTTATTGGAATGATTTTTCCGAATTTTTATATTTTTCGAATATGATAAGAGATTAGTTAGTTTTGGCAAAATAAAATACTTTCTTGCCGCTTTAACCCTACCTGGCCGGGGGTGGTGCGGGGTGGAAATGGCCCCCTTCCGAACTTCTGCACTATCTCTGAAACGACAAAAAATGGAGAGCTGAAACTTCGTGTAGTAGTTTATGTAGTACATGTAGTTTATCATATTGGGGTCATTTTGAGCCTATTTGCATGAGCCCCCGAGCAGCGAATGATGGGTAAATTCAAGATGGCGACCACGTGGGATACCAGAAAAGTGATTTTTTTTTCGTCATATTTTTCAAAATTTCTGCTTTTCCGCGACGAAAAGTGGACAAAAACTATTTTATTTCACATCACATTATTATTATTTACTAATTTATCATGCAGTTTTTACGGAGAAAATGACGTCACTGTGACGTCATCGAAGCGGCCATCTTGGATTTTTTTACATTTTCTTGACCCAAGGGTATGGTATGGTAAGTTTTAGCCCCCTACCTCAACGGGTAAGAGCTTGACCCAAGGATATGGTGTGGTAAGTTTTTGCCCCATAGCTCAACGGTAAGAAAAATAATTAGGTGAGGGGGGGGGGGGGGGCATTCCATCATGCCAAGATACGCCCCAAAAAGCCCAGGTCAGATAGAGTTAAGCAAGAAAAATGCGAAAAAAATACGCAGAAGAGACTTCCCGAGGACACCATGTGGCAGCCATTTAAAATTTTCTCAAGACCCTTTGTACCTAGGATTATGCTAATAATCTCAAAATGACACCAACGAGATTCACGGAAACGTCAGAAAATTTCAGCTCTCTTGTTCTCTTTATTCTGGAACTGCGGTGAAAATTTGACCCCCTCCCCCCAGATATGGTTAATTATATATACTGTTTGAATGTTGATGCCAATAATGTCAGGTTATGGTCAATCGATTCTGATCGTGATGGGACAGACTGTCAACGCAAGCTTATATTACGGCAATTAACATTTCGGTTAGCTCAGAAATTATTTTCACAATGGATCACAGCTGGCGCTGCCTACTGGATGCGCGAATGGCAAAACGCTTCGATTAACAGAGACCTATATGGACACGGACTCGTTGTTCAACATGCCATCGACGTTAGTTTATTCCAGACAGTAGTAAATCTTATATCTGATATATCTAACATATTGCACGTTGTGCTTCAATGGGGTAAATGTCTTGGAAACATGATCGAACCTTATCGGTGTGACAGTTGTAGACTTATCTTACCAGTTGGCTGAATCTGTTAACCGTCTCAGCAGTTCCCGGTGGTTTATTTGATACCATAAGCAAAAAACAGCCGAAATGGAGATACATGTACTGGCTGTTGCTGGCCTAGATTGTCGGGTATTGCCATTCGATCTGAAGATGAGTAAATGGGAGTTTACACGGATTTACGGCTTCCTTGAAATGTCGAGCACAACATAAAATGTAAGATATTCATAGCCCATGCTAGGTACGCCTGCTTGTAACATGATCAACTAGTTTGGCGAAGGATACCGCATCCGCTTGCCTTTATGCTATCCTATACGTCATTGTGCTTAAGCCTTGCTACTCCACATCATTTATATTGTACAATGAAGCTCGACATAACGAGGCTTTCACATACGGCTTGATGGCACTCGTTTCCTCAGCTGACAAAGCAAGTCAGTTATATTGAGCAAACTATACCCTTTGTGGTCGAATGGCATAGAAAAGGAAAAAAAAAACAAGTTGTGTGTTGTTTTAGTGGATCGCATAATTCGGTCATTAATGGCGTCTGTCAGAACGTTGACATATCTGTAGTGTACTCCGTACAAGCCCTGCATGAAAACGTGCTCTTTGCAACTACTATTCGAATGATTTGTTAAACTAGCCACAATACACGGACGACGATGGAAACAAACTGGCTGGTCATGACATCAGCTTAGTGAGATGCATCATTCTCAACATAACGATTTTTACAACTGAAATCATATGGATTAAGAATACTGACCAACGATACATATTTTTTAAGAATTTCATGATGTCGTGCCCGCATCGTTGGAAATGGCTGACCGTTTCTCTCTTGCGAGAAACTAGCCTATGTACATGTATATGTTACTATGATAAATTTTGCACGAATGCTGTTATATGAAATAGGCCTTCGGATTATGGATGCGGAAATTCTCTAACTGACGACGGTTGAATATTGAACGCCGGACTAGACGCTTGTATTCGTTATGATAGACCCGTTTCCTGTCGGGGTGCGGCTTCGTCAGAGAGAGAGAATTAAGGTTTAACGTCGCATTCAGCAATATTTCAGCTATATAGCGACGATCAAACAAAATTCCAAGTATTCAATTCAACAACTCAGTAAACTGATGAGCTAAAACAGGTACAAACATTAAAATTTGTACAACAAACCAATCTCTCTCAAATAATCTAAAATACAATCCTCTTTTACTCGGCTAAAAAGATCTTCCAGCGTAGTTGCTCGATAAAAAGTACCTCTTACAATCTTAAAATCTATGCAGTCGATGAGAATATGTTTCACCGTGAGATCTTCATGACATGGAATACACCTTGGGACCGGCTCCTGTTTTAGTAAATATTCATGAGTTAATCGTGTATGACCGATCCTACATCGTCTAATCATGGCCTGACCGAAACGTTTCCGACTGTTCAGATACGTATAACCAACAGTTTTTTTGAACTCGTGAAGTTTGTTATTATCAATAGTATCTCATAAAGATTGAAACAGCTTCTTACATAAGCGCGGCTTCGTCAGACGAACCATAAGTAAGGATGATGAAATAATGACAACTATACATTTATTCGATTAGAAATTGTAATGGCAACTTATTCCTGTTCCATAGTAGAAACTAATAAATATCGATCAAATAACCTGTCGTGCCATACTGAGGTACCGAAGGTAGTAAACAAATCATGTCTTGTTTGTGCACAGTATTATCTTCCCCTCCTAATCATGATCAAAAGGGACAATACTCCGTACCATATGACCTTTGGAATTAAATATTGCATACTCCCATCATTTCAATGTGTCACGTTATGACATGAACGCATTTTTGTTCCGACCACCGTTTACCTTTTTACAGACCATTACGTAGGGCTGACTAATGATCCTTAATGGAATTATTCTCTTCGCACAATCAGGAACATTTGCGTGTAATTCCTAACTCAAGCGCTCTAAATAGCAGATACGTAATTTGTATCCAAACTTCTCCTTGCCAAACTAATTTTGAAGTGGAAAGGTATCGTACGTAGTTTACAGCTTATATGTTGAATGTAATTCTTTTGTTTCTTACCGTACTTCTGTTAGGAAACGTATGCTAGATTTGTTGCTTCTCTATTTAAAAGAAACTAACTGGCTTAGGGGTCATTGAAAAATATGAAAAGAAAACATTTGTCGTGTCGGAGTGTCTAGCATCGTGACACCGAGCCTATCTAGTGTAATACTAAAAGTGAGTTAGGGAAGGTCGAGGGGCCATTCTATGCTATTAAATGGAATGTGTGCGTGCATGCAACTGCGTCGGGCCATGTGTAAGGGCATTATATATGGTCACCTAGTGGGGTGTCCGGATGACGCAATCAGCCGACAGGAAATGCGCTGGTACTAAATTGAAATGAGTTACGTGGTGCTTAACCCTACCAGGCCCAGAGGCCATTATGCCCCCCCCAGCCAAACTTTCTAACCGATCTCCGGAACAACACAGAAATGGGAGCTGACACTCTTTGCCTGTAGTTTATCATATTGGACTCATTCTGCATAATCTGAAAGCAGATAATCACGGGTAAATTCAAAATGACGGCCAGAAATGTGATGTTTTCGTCATTTTTTTTAGAATTCCGCCTTTCTGCGAGGAAAAGTGAGCAAAACCTATTTTATTTCACATCAAATTATTATTTATTACTTTTTCATGCAGTATTCGCGACGAAATCACATGAATAAAAAAATACGAGAAATCTGACCGAAAAATCGAACAAAACAATGCTTTTTGAAAGTGACGTCAATGGGACTTCATCCCAAGAGTATAGTGTAGTAAGTTTCAGCTTTCTAGCGCAAGGGTTAAGAAAAATATTTAGGGACTGTCGAAATGAACTCCTCTCCACCCAGGATTGGACAGCTCCCAAATCGCCTAGGCCAAATAGGGTTAACCCTATCTGGCCTGGGCGATTTGGGGTGTACCGCAGCCTGGGGAGGTGCGGAAAGTGCCCCCTCCTATATATTTTCGCTATCGCTAAGGCTAGAGGGCTGAAACTTACCACACTATAGCTTTGGGTCAAGCTCTGCAAGAAAATGTTAAAATATCCAAGATGGTCGCCATGATCACGTTAGTGTGACGACATTTTCAAAAAGAGCATTTTTGATGATTTTTCGGTCAGAATTTTTTTATTTTTTTGTTTTTCCTTCGTAAAAACTGCATGATAAATTAGTAAATAATAATCTGATATGAAATAAAATAGGTTTTACCCACTTTTCCATACGGAAAAGCAAAAATTCTGAAGCAATATGACGAAAACATCAATTTTCTGGTACCTCACATGGCCGCCATTTTGAATTTACCCATGATCCTCTGCTCAAAATGACCCCAATATGATAATCGAAAAAGTCACGGCGTTTCAGCTCTCAATTTTTTGTCGTTCTGGAGAGCAAAAAAAACAAAGGGGGGGTCGACAACGCGAGAAGTCGAAAACGCGAGATGTCGAGAACGCGAGAAGTCGAGATGTCGAGAACGCGAGAAATCGAGAACGCGAGAACTCGAGAAGTCGAGAACGCGAGAAGTCGAGAACGCGAGAAGGCGAGAAGTCGAGAACGCGAGATGTCGAGATGTCGAGAACGCGAGAAGTCGAGAAGTCGTGAACGCGAGAAGTCGAGAACGCGAGAAATCGAGAACGCGAGAAGGCGAGAAGTCGTGAACGCGAGAAGTCGAGAACGCGAGAAGTCGAGAACGCGAGAAGTCGAGATGTCGAGAACGCGAGAAGTCGAGAACGCGAGAAGTAGAGAAGTCGAGAACGCGAGAAGTCGAGAAGTCGCCAAATCAAACGTGTGCTACACGCCGCATGACAGGAAGGAAGTGCAGCATTTACAAAAGAAGAAATTCAACGATAAAGGGGTGTATGTTAACCCTCCTGACAAAACTGTTCCATTAGTGTATGATAATTTATCTCCAATAATGCTAACTAATGACTCGATCATCTTTTAGGACAGAACATTTTGGAAACTTGTATTTTTTCGAAGTTACTCTTGCAACAATTAGATCTCTTTACCGGTGCCAAAGACGTTTGTTTAAATATACACTCAGCAAGATGTAAATCTGCTCACTATACTTATTAATAGAGACACAGGCACTGGAGACGAATTGAGCCCAATCAGTAAATGTACACACTAATTCAGTAATCGAAGACTAATACACACTTTGCGTGTTAATTTACACAGGTGTGGCTTCCGTGTGTGATAAAGTTATTTTATGAGTGTGGATATTCTGTTATTGGTTACCGAATGTAGGATCCGGTTCCGGCATTCAAGAGGAGAAATTATTAGCTGTCATTCACCTGTTAGAAGTTATTTCGTAGGTACGCCAACCGATAGAGAGCACAAATTTGACCAACTGTAGATATTTTAATATCCGCTGCGCTTTGAAGTGGCAAAATAGAAATATTATGTTTGAAAGAAATTTGCGCTTAGCTGCACCACGTCGTTTATGGTTTTCGCAAATGTCTTCAGATGTATTGGCTTAGTAATGAGTTTTACATACTAAAATATTGGCCCCTTAAAATCAGTTCGTGGTAGATGTCAATTCTTTTTTTAACCCACCAGCTTGCGTGGTAGATCTTTCAAATAATATTTTCCAGAAATTTTCCTGAAGTTATGCCAGCCAACCAGTAAACGTTTGGTTTAACCGTGCACAATCTCAGTAAACTCAGACATAATATCCCGGAATTCCCATGATTTACCATCCTGGATTACCTAGATTGAACCGTGCACTGCGAAAAGAGGTTACATGTTTAACATTTCATTTTGAGATGGGTAACATGTTAGGTGCCTCATAACACTACATGTTTCACTATTTTTGCATGAAAACATGTCTCATAGACGTATTAACGAGGTAGCTATTTGAGGGCTGTGACATGTTTCACTCGCATTGCCATGTCACCATAACGACCTTAAGAGCTGTATCAAACATCAAAGCCGATACACGAACAGCCGAGTCGCAAACACGACTTGTCTCAAGAAATGTGGGCTACAAAACGGATAGTGATGTCTGATGCATGGAAGTATACACCAGGTTGTCTTCACACAGATCTAACCGTAACTCGGAAATACATTGCTGCACCGTAAATGAGATTTATCAGTCTGAAAAACACAGATATGATTACCGCTGACTTGCAGACATTTGTTTCTGGTCTTTAGCGGTCGTGAAGATATCTGTCAGTATTGAGAATTAACAGGATGATCACTTTAAGTGAATTATTTTGCATCATAATTTAACTTTCTCATTAGGCCTGGGGAAGCCTGGAGAAGGACCATTTCACTCCACAACACCACCCCACCCCCAAAATGTGTTATTCTTTGAGCTGACCGTCTGAAACTTCTCATAATATATCTGCAAAAAAAAAAAGAATGTCCACACTCATAAAATAACTTTATCACACACGGACACCACATCTGTGTAAATTAACACACAAAGTGTGTATTAGTCTTCGGTTACTGAATTAGTGTGTACATTTACTGATTGGGCTCAATTCGTCTCCAGCGCCTGTGTCTCTATTAATAAGTATAGTGAGCATATTTACATCTTGTTGAGTGTATATTTAAACAAACATCTTTGGCACCGGTAAGGAGATTTAATTGTTGCAATTGTAACTTCGAATAAATACAAGTTTCCAAAATGTTCTGTTAACCTAAAAGATGATCGAGTCATTAGTTAGCATTATTGGAGATAAATTATCATAAACTAATGGAACAGTTTTGTCAGGAGGGTTAACATACACGCTTTTATCGTTGAATTTCTTCTTTTGTAAATGCTGCACATCCTTCCTGTCATGCGGCGTGTAGCACACGTTTGACTTGGCGACTTCTCGACTTCTCGCGTTCTCGACTTCTCGCGTTCTCGACTTCTCGTGTTCTCGACTTCTCGCGTTCTCGACTTCTCGTGTTCTCGACTTCTCGCGTTCTCGAGTTCTCGATTACTACGGGGCCGCTACGGAAGCACTGGTGAGCCATCTTCTTGTCCTGAAAAACAGAATATGTCGACTTATTACAAGTCGACTTGTCATCATCATCATCACAAGTCGACTTATGTATGTCGACTTATTCACTTTTATCACGAAAAATTGCGTTATTTATGATGACTTAGCGTCTTAAAACTAGAAAAGTCGACTTTTCAAAAGTTGACAAATCCATTTAAAGAAGGTAAGTCGACTTATATAAAGTCGACATATTTATGTCAACGGGATAAGTCGACTTAGTAAAAGTCGACTTATTTTAAACCATAACAAGTCGCCTTTTACTAAGTCGACTTATTGCGATTATCGCGACGAGTCGACTTTATTAAGTCGTCTAATTTCGTTTTATCACGAAAAGTCGACTTTTATTAAGTCCACTTGTTGTCGCTAAAGGCGACAAGTCGACTTTTTGCAAGTCGACTTATTGCGTTTATTACAACAAGTCGACTTCCGAAAAGGCGACATAGTTTTATAAGTGGCCAAGTCGTCTTTAATCATATCGACTTTTTGTCTTTGAAGACGTTAAGTCGACTTAATAAAAGTCGACTTGTCGCGATTTTTGCGAAAAGTCGACTTATTGCGATTACCGCGTGAAATTACAAGAGTCTATTCCGTCATTCATAATCCAGCCGTCGTCCATTAGAGTATATCCGCGTCCATAATCCAAAGACCTATTCCATATTCCATATAACAGTATTAGCACCAAATTCAAAAAGACAATCATAGTATACATAAACATGTTGTTCCCTGCAAGAGAGAAGCGGTCAACAGTTTTCAATGATGCCGGCAAGACATCATGATGTTCCAAAAATATCAAATCCGTATCGCTGATCAGTATTCTTAATCCATAATATTCGTTGTAAAGTCGTCATCTAAAGAATGATGTATCTCAGTCACGCTTTGATTGTGACTGTTCATATGAGTACCATGAGGATCTTGAAGTACATGGGTGCATACGGCCCCTAGCCCCGGGTTAAGCGGAATTACACACAAGTTACGAAACGTAGCGCCATAGATCTTGCACGCTACGTTCGTATTTTGCTATCAGCATGCGATATGTATCGCCAAATTTGAGACACTTTGAGTGGAGGCGCTTGGTGGAATAGCCCTGTTATATAAGTTTCTGCAACAATGTTTTGTGACGTTGATTAAAATAAACACATCCAACACAGGATCTAGCAAATGCTAGAAAGCGAGACATGTATACGCCATATGCAGGTCCCACTGGAATATTACTGTCCAGAAAGGGATAGTTTACGATGTCAAAATTGTAATCATCTCTTTCGTCATACAGTCGACGAGAGAGAAGGCCCGCTTCATTTTGATAGAGATATAGGTCTAAATATGATGTGCCTGTAGGGTTATCTGTAGTTTCCTTCAAATCCAGTGAAGGCGGATATATATCCTTCACTGCGTCATTTATATGGCCATTATCCACAGCGAGAAGATCGTCTATATAGCGTTTGGTGAATGAGAAGGAAGGGCTTTGAATGGATCGATTTTTGAAAGCGCCCGCATATAGGCATATTCATAAGAGAACAGATACAGGTCAGCCAACAGGGGTGCACAATTAGTACCCATTGGAATACCTATATGCTGCTGATATATTGCGTTGCCAAATTTCACATAGATATTTTTAATGAGAAATTCAAGCAACTCTATAAACAAAGAAACATCCCATGAATGATATCTCTTGTATGTAGTCGAGCTAAAGAATGCTTTATGGCTTCCGACATTAATATATCTACGATCAGTTTTCTTGAACACAGATACTATTAATGAACTTATACAGTCAATAAGGTCCTGATGAGGGATTGTAGTATAGAGAGTCGAGAAATCTCATGTGGATACATGTCTGTACGGTATGTGACCTTTAGCATCAAGTTCTTCCGTAAGACATTTTGAGTTTTTCAATATCCACATACATTCAACGGCAGAGTTCTTAGCATTAGTGGCGCAATACCTTTCCCAAAATGCTTTTACCTCCTGAAGGACCCTCGTTAATAGGGTTGAAATAAGCTTGGTGGTGCAGCTTCTAGAACCAGCTATGAATCTAGCTTTAACTTTTAATCTCTAACACCCATAGAGGCTCATGCTGTTGCTTTGACCATAGCGAGGTAGTAATCTTGGCTATCGAAGTGAATGGCTACGACTGAAGATACAGTTTGGCATATCTCTTTCACACGAAACGGTTCGATTGACCCTTCGCTACCTGGATCCAGAAGGCGTGAAAGCACGACAGTGTCGAATGTTGAGAGGTAGGATGTACGAAAACAAAGGTCCCAACCATGTTATTCACATCGACGGGTATGATAAACTGAAACCGTATGGCATATGTATTCACACTACCATAGATGGGTATTCCAGAAAGATTATTTGGCTGAAGGCCTGTCCTTCGAACAAATATCCGCGATATATCGCAAGGTATTTTACGGACTAGATACAAGAAATTAACGCAGTGCCAAATACCGTGAGAGCTGACCGCGGGACCGAAAATTGTTTGGTGCGTGACATACAGAGAGCATTATCACAATGACAATGGAACGAGAACCACTTATTTCCTGTATGGCAGATCTGTAAATAATCAGCTGATCGAGTGCTTATGGGCTATATTAAGTATTAAGTATTATTTTCCATGTTAACTGTCACGTGACCGGAACTGGAAGTTGTCACAAGACAGGTGGCGCTCCATGTCGGAAGTAGTAGGTCCATATCGGGATGCCACCTGTCTTGTGACAACTTCCGGTTCCGGTCACGTGACAGTAAACATGGAAAAACCCGGCTGAAACATGAGGACCCGGATGTAAAACCACAGTACCCGGATGGAAGACGGAGGTACGAAGTTGACAAGCTCCGCCTCTCGGGAGCTACCACCACCACCACCATCACCACTGGTCATTGACGGGCGTCAACGCTCGGTGGTGGTGGTAGTGGTGTCTGTACATATAGGAATGAACCCATGTCCCTCATCATTGTATAATACATGACAAATATTGTAAATACAGGACAGATATGGTATAATACAGCACAGATATGGTATAATAAAGGGCAGATATGGTATAAGAGAGGACATATATTGTATAATAGAGGACATATATGCTACAATACAGGACAGATAAGGTATAATACAGCACAGATTTGGTATAAACCAGGACAGATACTGTATAATACAGCACAGATTTGGTATAATACAGAACATATATTGTATAATACAGGACATATATGGTACAATTCAGCACGGATATTGTATAACACAGGACAGATAGGGTATAATACAGCACAGATGTGGTATAATTCTGGTGGACAGATATGTTATTAACCAAGTGTTTTCATATTGGCCTTTTTATAGGTTCGAGGTCTGCCGTATTGGCACGACGGCGCAGGCCGAGGGTCAATACGGTTGACCGCGGACCTATAACCAGGCCAATATGGAAACACTTCATTAATGACATTTTATTAAATAACTCACCCACAACCTTTTTATTTCATCGATTATAATACATGTATGAAGGAATATTTAGTACAGGGACTCCCCCAAATCAGGAATGGGATACATATTTCTTCCTTGACAATAGCCCTAATTCCCACGATTAATGTGGTTTCGATGTACCACTATAGTCGAGAAGTAGATTCCCTCTACAGTAACGATAATCGACGGCGATATTCGGTACGGTGAATAGCCCGATCATCTTCGACCTGGGTTCTTCAACGTAGAAAACGGGAGTGGAAAAGATAGAAGCAGATGATATTTTAATAATTACAATATATATCATGAAAGTAATATACTAATTATATTTGATGAGAACGGTGAGGCAAAATACAACCTTGAAATATGGTGAATTGATCCCAATCCAGTCCCGATTTGGGAATCGAAAACCTATTGAGACCCTAGTTTTCAACATCATCGTCCAGGTGGCTCGTTCGCATCTAATTTCTATCGTTTCCATACACACGTGAATAGCTCTTTTAGCTGCAAATATGGCATCATCTGTCATAAAATATCACTGTAGTCATAGCTTCGTTCATCAGTGCACTGTTGTAAGTGTTGGATCACTGTTTTGTCGTCTGCGATGTGCTCGGCAAGTCGATGTCACACTCGCGTCACTATAGTCTTTTTCAATATGACTCACCACATTTGAATTCAAGGTTTGTGTACCGATACGTACATATCTATCGAACATTATCACAGAATGTACTGAATATCTGTACAAAATATGAGAAATCAGTGACATCATTCGGAGAAGATCACGAATGGAGGATCATTCTGCGTCAACATCGCCATGTTGAAAATCATATTGGCCCGGTCCATATTGGCCCTGTTTTCCTGTATTAGACTGGCTTGTCCATATTGGCCCGCCTTCCTCATATTCACCCGATGTGGTCACCGTATGAAGCAGGCCGATTTCCTTGTATTGTGTTCATATCATAGACAGTTATTTAATAAATTTTGCTTACATGTTACGATGTGTACGTGGTGAATACCTTATGGCGGCACTGATTGGTTACTTCCCCAGCCCTAATATATCTATGGTGTATAGGGCTAGACATGTGACAAGTGCGCACCCGAGTGTACAGGTCAGCGATGCGCTGATTGGTGGCAAGAACAACGTTTGGTTTGGACCAAGTGGACCAATTGGACTTTACAACGAATATTATGGATTAAGAATACTGATCAGCGATACGGATTTGATATTTTTGGAACATCATGATGTCTTGCCGGCATCATTGAAAACTGTTGACCGCTTCTCTCTTGCAGGAAACAAGCCTATGTTTATGTATACAATGATTGTCTTTTTGAGTTTGGTGCTAATACTGTTATATGGAATATGGAATAGGTCTTTGGATTATGGACGCGGATATTCTCTAATGGACGACGGCTGGATTATGAATGACGGACTAGACGCTTGTAATGTGCTACAGCATAAGGAGACAGACCAAGTCCTATACTTTTACCCGAGCAGGAACATCCGGGTATTTGACCAACGTTTACCATCACGGATAGGGCGTCGCTAGAGCCCGTGCTGGACCAAGTGGACCAATTGGATGTCTTGGAATGGGCCCAGCAACAACGCCCCCAACACCCAATGGGGCGTAGAGAGGATGACCAATGTCGCGTTTTTCGTTACCAAGCTGACCCACCACCCCATCGGATGACTGTATTCACCCATGCACGGATAGATACTCAGAATGCGCAAACAACT
>JAVTVY010017423.1:0-68445 GCA_036873755.1 Hanleya hanleyi | reverse complement strand
CCCCTCACCCCGCGCCACACCTATAGGGATAGGGAGATCGCGTGCCCTTTCTATACTTCTACTCTTCACGCATGCGCAGTCGACCCATTCTACTGTAGGGTGCAAGCCTGGCCCATGGAATCTCAGATAGCGAAAGTCGCTATATAGCTGAAATATTGCTGATTGCGACGTTAAACCTTAATTCTCTCTCTCTCTCTCAGAAAGCGAAAATCCCAGGTCTCTCACCCCACCCTATCCCGCGCCACACCTATGCGACCCGCTGTGCAGTGAGTAAAGCGAAGGAGTCGGAGTAGGAGTCGGACACGCCACGCATTATACTAGGGAGATTTACTTTAGTTTTAGCGTGCCAAAGCTGCCAGTAATTTACCGTAAAAACTTACATTGCGAATACACTGTATTATGTAATTTTACAGTAATTTACTGTAAATGCACAATATTTACATTTTACATTAAATTACTGTTCTTTGAGAGGCATTTACAAGTTGGAAACTAGTAAACCAAACCAATTATTATGGATAACAACATTTGGTGTTTCGGTAAATTACTGGCCACCTTTGTTGCACTAAAATTGAAGTTACGGTGGTCCATAAAGGACATTGTTATTTTTGTAGGTTCGTTTTCGTTGTATTTTTCACGAAATGAACTGAATTGTCTGTTCATTTTCTCCATGTTTGTGCTCCGATCTGCATTTTCTTTCTATTTTGCTTCAAAATGATTTCTTTGTTCAGTTTCCTCCAATCAATTAATAGGTTTCAACCTTTCCTACTATTTTTTGTTATTCAGCATGAGTTGTAGTAAAACGCCATTTACCCCAGTTTAAAAAAAATGTAAAATGCAAGAAAATTCATTTTACTTTGTGGAGAAGCAAGGCCACTAAGAAAATAGAGACATCGATTTTTGTTTCGCCTATTGCCCACAAACAATTTCTAGTTTAACACAGTATATCTTCAAAATTTCTTTCGTTCCGATTAACGTCATCGAGATTTCTTCGTCATTTCATTTCACAGAAAGAAAAAAAAACGATGGAAACCTATACACCGCGACTGAATAATTACACAGCGGTGGAAGCGTTCATACTGCGGTGGAAACGTTTGCATGGCAATGGAAACGTTTCATCCGCCGTGGAAACTTTACACCGCGATGGAGACGTTCTAACCGCGGCGAAAACGCTAAAACCACGGAAGAACTATTTCAGCCGTGGTGGAAAGTTTACACCGCCGTGGAGACGTTTTAACAATCATCAATTAGCAGCATTTATTTGCTCAAAAGCTATACAAAAGCCTGAAGCACAACCATCATATCAAAATAACTGAATACAATGTCTTATAAAATATAACTAACTTTAAACCTGTCTTTCTATTTCCATGTAGCAGAGCAATAAAATGATTAATATCTCGATGGCTTGCATAATATGCCGGTATAAGTTCCTTGTTTTTCCAGTACAGTTTGGCATTCTATTGAAAAATGAAATTCATCTGTCACTTGACCGGTGGATATCTTTGCGAACAGTTACATGTACTCGGAAGATTGAAAACTATAACGTGGAGCGACACACAATAAAAAAAAGGCAATGGAGAAATTAACACAAAATTCAGTTGATGTCGTCAAAAACACAAAGAAATTAAAAGAATGTAAAATATAACCAATGTCTCCTATGGGCCACCACAACATTAAATTACTGTAACATTTAAAGCAAAAGTTGATAGTCGATATCCAAGATAGGGAATCAGGGATAAGTCTGCAAATATGTAAAATCTAGGGGTCTTATTCCACACGAATGAAGGAATGGGAACATTGGCTGAAAAAAAAATCGTTCAATAAAGTCTGTTCGCCTGTCTCGATATAAACCTCGCGTCTAAGTCGTGGAGCATAGGAAAATATGGCAATATTAGTGAACGGATTGCTAAAAACGCCTAAACTTATACCGTGATCATAGGATAATCTTTTCAGAAGACTACCAACAAATTGGATTAAGAGTTTAAGAATTAAAAAAAATAAAAATAAGTGGATATCTCCGCTCAACTGGCTCGTGTAATCTAGCAGATGTAATCTCAGACCATTCTGAATGTGTTAACGCAGGTATATACACTCCACCATGGAGAAACCAGCTCAGATTTGTGACTTGCTGGGTCTTGAAAAAGAACCACGTACAGCAAGTTTGAACCAACTAATCCGAGCTGATTAACGGACTATCAAGACATTGTTCAAAGATTATTGATCAATTCAGCCGAAAGCATGTTGTTTCATGTGGATACCAAAGGCTACTTGAAGATTACTGCGCGAATCTTTTGAAATCACCAGTAATAGTACTATTTTCTTCTTTGATCGAATTATTGGTACTATTTCTTGCTGCGTATTTTCACATGGAATGAATAATCTCTCTTAGCAACACGGGGCTATATTAATCGTACAATTACAAAACCCGGCATCAGCATTCATTGAGTCGTCTTCGAGTTCAATCACAACACAAGTTCAGCCATGAGAGAAATCGTACACATCCAAGCCGGCCAGTGCGGTAACCAGATTGGGGCGAAGGTAAAAAATATCTCACATTTCACATTGGTTTAAGACATCCTGAGGAATTATACGATAATAGCTGCCAATACATTAAATGTCTAGGGAATGAACTGAAATTGTGTATGGAGCTTTCCGGCTCAAATGGGGAATGTTCGTTTAAAAGCCGTGTAAATCGCCCATAATTCAAAAGTCCTTGGGCAACCGGTTTCAGATATTGACACTCTCATAGCAGGTTGTATTTGTCATCGGCTTCCAACAAGTGTCAATCGGTCAATCGGAAGACCAACAGAACATTCATATCCATGTCACAATAATAAATCTCGAAAATATCGCACAATCAAATGGGGCAGCTTTGAACACTTTTTTTAAATAAAAAAATGGAACTGGTATAAATTGAACCCGCATATCAAACGGGGAATGACTCTTGATTGTACATGTACATTTTTGTATTACTTCGGTTGGACATGGGGATTCTTGAGGATCCGTTAGATGTTTTAGTACTTAGACAAATAGCCCCCCCCCCCTCCCCTCAAAAATATATATTGTGATCATATTTAGTGCGAAACTGTAACCCTGTGAAATATGCTCCGTATATATCTGCACAGATTTTGAGTTAGACAAGCAAAGTAATAATGAATCGGGGGTCATCTTCAAGAACCGCTATCTAAAATCACCCTTGCTGAAAGGATTTTTTTTTTTTTTTTTTTCCATTTCAAATTGAGTGCCGGTGTGGAGGCCAAGAATGTCCGGTGGCTAGGAGTGTAAATGTCCGTCCTTCGTTGCAATAGAAAAAGAATATGAAAAGAGACACTAATCACCAGGATACATGTGGACACGAGTAGAGGCACGTTATCCTTAATGGCCCAGTATACTTAATTATCTCCAACCTGCTCTATGTCGCTCTCTGAATGCCATCAGTATAATTTTATTCACGCTTTGCTTTCGTTATCAGTTTTGGGAGGTGATCTCCGACGAGCATGGCGTCGACCCGACCGGTACATACCATGGTGACTCCGATCTGCAACTGGAGAGGATCAACGTCTACTATAACGAGGCTACAGGTATGCAAATAGGTAGATTCAAAATGACGATCAGGCCAGGTCTTCAGACGTTCTCTTTCTTTTCCACTGTAATTTACTTTGTTTACAATTATGATTTTTATTATTTCTATTGTTGTTAATTTATTAAGATGTTGAGACAAAAAAAAAGTCACAAATTTAAAGGAAAATCGGCCAATGATTTGTCGAAATATGCTTTCTCTAAGACGTGATCACCAGATCTGTCATTGGTAGCTCTTGACCCACAGATATGTTGTGGAATGTTTGTTTTGCTTTCAACAATATTTTCATGTTCGACAATTGATAGATAGAAAAAGGGGGATTTAGGGACGGGCGAATCCTAAATTAACCCTCTCCCCACACACAGACGCACAGATGCACACAGACGTTTAACAAATCAGACGACGCGATCATTTGAATAATATGAATAACGAACAGAAATTGTACATGTACAGTTGTGAATTCTTGAAATAGATGTGTGCACTAAATATACCGTACACTATTAGAGTAATGAATATCACATGGCATTTTGCTCTGAAATATTTCAGTTTGCTACTCCAAAGCATATAGAAATCAATTAGTGTAATACGGGTGCAATTAGTTGGTACCCTTGGTATAGTAAGTAAGGCCTACCTGAAAAAAAAATTAACGGAGGTGCGATTTTCTTTAATTTGAATGACTTCGACCGAGTTTAAATGTTACATAATTGGCAATATTATTTGTTAGACGGGTTGAAGAAAGATAATTACTTTATCAATTGATCACTATGTGTTATATAAACATGCGTGGATTGCCTGTAGTTCTCGCCCACTAATCCAGTCTTAAGTGAGTATATTCAGACGTTTTGTCTGACAGAATAAGGAAATATTTTTTGTCGCCTTTTTTCACGAACTTATATACGAGTAGTTGATTATGAATATTTATTAAGCGATAATTTTTTTTAGATATTTTCAAATTGTGGGAGCCTGTTACGGATCCGTTCGGGGGAGTCGGAGTTGATTCGTCCTGTCCATGATACTGAACTTTCTCTCGTGCTCTGAAACAAAGAGAAATAGACAGCTGAAACTTTGTGACTTTGTAGCTAATGATAGTTGGGTAATTGTGAACCTATCTACATAGTCCGACGAGCAGAGGACCATGGGCAAATTCAAATGGCGGCCATGTAGAGATACCATAAAAGTGATTTTTCGCCTTTAAAGTTTTAGCTTTTCTGAGAGTAAAGGTGGGCAAAGCGTATTTTATTTCCCAACTGCATACATGTATTTCCTAATTTATCAGTTAGTGTTTGCAACACGAATTGTGGGCCGAAAATGTGTTCTCGGAAAATGGCGTCACTTTGATGTTATCAATTCGGTCATCTTAGAGGGGTTTTTTTAAATATTCTGTTAGATCTTTTCCCAAGCGTATAATGTGGTCAGTTGTATCTTTCTAGTTGCAAGGATAACGGCTGTAATGGTGAAGCGAGGGGGTGAGAGAAGGCGGACTCGGCCCAAATCGCTCAGACAGGGCTAAAGAAGTGCCTCTCCTGCATACTCTGTGTTGCGCCCCAGATCGCTCAGTTTAGTCGGTTGAACAAAATGTCTCAATTCTGCTCATCAATCGTCTTTCACTTATTCCAGGCGGTAAATATGTACCCCGGGCCGTGTTGGTGGATTTGGAGCCCGGGACCATGGATTCGGTCAGATCCGGCCCGTTCGGTCAAATTTTCAGACCGGACAACTTCGTGTTCGGTCAGAGCGGCGCCGGTAACAACTGGGCTAAGGGTCACTACACAGAGGGAGCTGAACTGGTCGACTCCGTGCTCGACGTGGTCCGCAAAGAAGCCGAGAGCTGTGACTGTCTCCAAGGCTTTCAGCTGACCCACTCACTAGGTGGCGGCACCGGCTCTGGTTTGGGTACTCTGCTGATCAGCAAGATCCGAGAGGAGTACCCAGACAGGATCATGAACACCTTCTCTGTCGTACCCTCACCAAAGGTAATTTTATCAACTGCTTTCTATTCTCTTCATACATGTACCATAATTATAATTAATTAGAGAATTTCAGACTGTCACCAGTCACTGAATTTCACGCATTTCCTTTGCTCCCATTCTTATAACCCTATCTGGCCTGGGCTTTTTGGGACCTGTCTTGGCCGGGGGGGGGGGGGATTGCCCCCCCCATATTATTTTTCTTACCCCTTGAGCGAGGGGGCTGAAACTTACCACACTATACCCTTGGGTCAAGCTCTATCAGAAATGTAATAAAATCCAAGATGGCCGCGTTGATGACGTCACAATGACGTCATTTTCAAAAACGGCATCTTTTGGTCGATTTTTCGGTCGGATTTTCCGAATTTTTTATTTATGCAATTTCTCCGCAAAAACTGTACGATAAATTTGGAAATATTAATGTGATGTGAAATAAAATAGTTTTTGCCCACTTTTCATGGCGGAAAAGCAGAAATTTTGAAGAAATATGACAAAAACATCACTTTTCTGGTATCCCACGTGGCCGCCATTTTTAATTTACCCATGATCCTCTGCTCGTGGGGTTATGCAAATAGGCTCAAAATGACCCCAATATGATAAACTATAAAGTCAAGAAATTTCAGCTCTCCATTTTTTGTCGTTCCGGAAATAGCGCAGAGAGTTTGGTAAGGGGGGGGGGGCATTTCGCCCCCCCCCCCCACAAAGCCAAGTTGGGAAAAGGCAAAACTCGGATAATTTAATCTGTCAACTCATACTTTAGACTTGCGGCTATCGCACGCAAGCAGCGGTTGATCAAATGATTTCCAGCTCAAAACCCCGCAAAACCGTGAAGCAATATATAATGCGTTTATTGCAAATCATGATGAAAACTCGATGGTGAATTTGGCTATATCGCTCCTCTTGTAGAATATACGGTTTCCTATTTCACAATCTATGATATGATATCAGAAAAAGATATTCAATTTGCTACTATTCCAGTTCATTCCAAACAAACTGTTATCGGTACTATTTTCTACTCTAGGTGTCGGATACAGTCGTAGAGCCGTATAACGCCACCCTGTCCGTCCATCAGCTGGTCGAGAACACAGACGAGACCTACTGTATCGATAACGAGGCTCTCTATGACATCTGCTTCCGGACACTGAAGCTGACCACCCCGACCTATGGCGACTTGAACCATCTGGTCTCAGCGACCATGTCTGGTGTGACCACCTGTCTCCGATTTCCCGGTCAACTGAACGCCGATCTCCGCAAACTAGCCGTCAACATGGTCCCCTTCCCTCGTCTGCACTTCTTCATGCCTGGTTTCGCCCCTCTCACGTCCCGGGGAAGTCAGCAGTATCGTGCCCTGACCGTCCCAGAACTCACCCAGCAGATGTTCGACGCCAAGAACATGATGGCCGCCTGTGACCCCCGTCATGGCCGTTACCTCACCGTCGCTGCCATGTTCCGTGGTCGAATGTCCATGAAAGAAGTCGATGAGCAGATGCTGAACATCCAAAATAAGAACAGTAGCTACTTCGTAGAATGGATCCCGAACAACGTGAAGACGGCCGTATGTGATATCCCACCACGCGGACTGAAGATGGCTGCCACTTTCATCGGCAACAGCACTGCCATCCAAGAACTCTTCAAGCGCATCTCCGAGCAGTTCACGGCCATGTTCAGACGTAAAGCTTTCTTACATTGGTACACGGGTGAAGGCATGGACGAAATGGAATTTACCGAAGCAGAGTCGAACATGAACGACTTGGTGTCCGAGTACCAACAGTACCAGGACGCCACAGCCGAAGAGGAGGGCGAGTTTGATGAGGAGGCCGAAGGAGAAGAGGACCAGTAGATCCGACCTTGACCTTGAAGGATGCCTGGATGTGAACCTTACCCTCCATGGACATTAACTATTATCTTGTGTTTAATGTTTTCATTCATTACAGCTTCTAAACAAATCATGTAAGTAAATGTTTACCGTTCACAGAGTGACATTTATGGAAAATAAACACAATGATCCAATGCATATATTTATTTTGTCATCGTCCCGTTTTAGTGAGGATAATTATCACCTTTAAACCTACCAGACTTGGGTGAGGCGAGGGGGAGGGGGGAGGGGGGGCATTAAGGCCCCCCAATCAAACTGTCTATCATATCTGAGGCAGGACAAAGACTTGACACTTTATGACTTTGCAGCCTATCTTATTGGGGTCATTTTGAGCCTATTTCAATGACCCCCGAGCAGAGGATAATGGGTCAATTCAAAATGTCACCGGAAAAGTTATGTTTCCATCATTTTTCTTTTCTGCTTTTCTGCGAGGAAAAGTGGGGAAAACTTTTTTATTTCACATCCGACTATTATTGACTATTTTATCATCAGACTATAACACTTCTGTCTATTTCAGCCTGCTAACCGTGCTTTTATCTGAGATGTGTTAGCAGGCTTGTGTAAAATCTACAGGCACCATGTCACGACAAGCGCAGGTGTTCATTTGGGAAACTCTATTTCACAAGGCGGATGAGGAATGATCAACTATGCCGTCTCGAACGCGTCTTGGCGCAATTCGTGTAATTTGGAGGAGCATCTACTGATAATAAAATTTTAGACCACGGAGTTAGAGATTGTACACTGAGTATTTTTCGTTTCGCATATCCGCTTTTTGCTTAGTCTCTTATCATCGAGGGGGAGGGGCGGGAGGGGCGGGGGGGCGTTGCACCTTAATCACAAATAAAACATTTTAACAAAGTATCTTAATCGATACTTGACCTCAAAATAAGCGATTGCAAGCAGGGTGAACTCCAGTGTTTTCCTGTAGGCGTGCATATACCTATATCTAAAATTTCTTATAACGACATGAGAGTTGTCATCATTTTGGAAATGATAGAATAGAATCTACGATGAATGTGAAGACTTCGTGGTGGGTAGAAAACATGTTTACTCATATGCAGGTTGTTTTTGGGTTCGATTAGAAGCGTCTGGTCCGTCATTCATTGTTCAGCCGCTGTGCATTAAAGAACCACCCCGTCAGTAATCCAAAGACTTATTTCATATAACTTTATTAGCGCTAGATAACTGGAGAAGACGAAAAGCCATAAATAAGCAAAAACTTTCCGGCTCATAGTCTGAAAGAAGAATCTTGAACCGAGACCCCAGTCGAAACAACATGAAGTAAATAGCGTAAGGGCTCGCTATATTGAGACGAATAGCGAGCACATCAAAATACCTGGAAAATGTAGGAAAATGAAAGTTTACCTTCAAAATAAACTTGATTATTTTATTTCCAATACTCCATTCATACACACCTCATTTCTGGCGCTTCAAAATTCTAAAGATTGTGAAAAAAGTAAATTAATAGAAATATTCAGCCTGACTCAGAAACGCCAGATTTTTTCTTGGAATCTGAAACCCTTTGAGAGCGTTCAAAACCCTTATAGAGACGTCAACGCCAAACTAGACTCGCAGACCGACGCCCACCACATCATAGTAGACTCCAGTCCCAGTAGTTTAAGTGCTTCAGAAATTCCAGATAATCTGACACGACAGGTAATTGAAACCCTTTGATCGTGGAACCGCACACTCCTTCCACTGACGATGAAATTAATGAGCAATGTACACCGGTGAGTTTAAGGTGGCTGATATCTGCGATATCGTATCAGCGTACTTTAGCCCTATTGATACTGGAGCTATGGTACGATGCGATGGTACGATGGCACGATGCCTTGGTACGATGGAGAAATTATTATCGTACCATCGTACCATCCCATCGTATCGTCGCATCGTGTCATCGTATCATCGCATCGTACCATCGTACCATCGGATCGTGCCATTGCATCGTACCATTGTACCATCGATCCAGTGAAAATAGAGAGATAGAACGATGATACAACATCGCAGATATCAGCCACCATATGGATACGCCGAATACGTTTTCTTCCAGGCTTTATTTGAGCGTAAGTGATACGACGCCAGGTGCAGCGACAAAGATAAGGCCTGGTACACACGAGCCAGTTTTCCTTGACATGTCAGACCAAATTTGTGGAAGACTGTTATCGCCTTTCCCTATATCCTACTCTGGTACGGTCATCATCTATTATACAAGCTTGCAAGGAAGCTAATGGCCATTACAGACTTCCATAAATTTGGACTCACTTGTCGTATGTACCAGGGCTAAGCGTATCAACGAAGCCGCAGGTATCAGAGACGCAAAATACAAGCATGGAAGGTTATGATGGACGTGGCCACGCTACCGCAGGTGTTGGCGTTTATCACGGTCATTATCTATTTTCAAATCTTATTTCTGGTTTGCTTAGAGGTTAAATATTTCAAAGGGGAATACAGATGATTTGAATTTACTCAGCAGTACATTCGATCACTAACCGTCAGTGATACAACTCCTATCTCTCCAGCTCCAGAACTTCAAAACTCATCGACCTTTTCCAGCAGGACCTGTAACCCCAAGGTAATTCTCGCTTCGAAAGCTAGTAATATTGCATCTAAATTTCGCCATATAAGTAGCACTGTTCTTTTTCATACGTTGCTAGGCGAAAGTGTTATTTGAGAGGCATATTTGGGTATAAATCCCGGTTTATCTAGCCAGATTTTAACCCCTCCTGGTTCTGTAAAATTACTTTCAGCAAATGGCCCGGGCGTTGCTATTATCAGTATAATTCCACTTCCGGTAGAGATGGGCAAATGATATGTTTACCCATAAGTTTATGTCCAGAAAAACCTGACATCCTACCTGGAACGGATTTCTTTACCACGCCGAAATTTTGACAATACCACGTTCACTATTAAAGATTTGGAGTATGTATTCACATTCAGATGAAATTTCCACAATCGTTCCTTACTATTTTCAAGGCGTAGATACAAGGCATCACTCTCGACGGGACTTTAGGGATAAAGATATGATTTACTTTAAGTCGGGGATAGAACAACCCTTTCTCAAAGGAAAGTATCGAATCTTAAATCCATATGAATAAATGATTCTTGTGGATTTTTCGCCACAAAGACCAGATGTAATTGCTAGATTTAACAATGAGAATTTTAACATTCGAGAAAAGTAATCCTGCCACACCAACTTACTTTCCAAATGTATATCCCCAGTAAAAGTAATAATAGCTTGAAATTAAAAGAAGCAATCAGAGATTTTAATTTGTCGATAGAGGGGCGTGGTTGCTAATACCGATGACTATTTGGCAAAGCTCCACGAAAAAGCATCACATGGATACAAGGGATAGCATGCCTATGCGACAAAAATCGTATACACTAGGTCGAGAACAGCGTGAAATTGTAGACGAACATCATAAAAAAGTTACTGAATCAGGGTGTATTACGTCCAAGGCATTCTCCTGGGCTAGCGCTGGCAAAGAAGTTCAATAACTCTTTACGCCTGTGCGTCGATTATATTAAAGGAAAGGTTCGGGTTTGGTTACCTTTGATACATATTAAAACAACTCACAAATTAGAAACCAAAAGATATTTTTTCTCATTTTTAAATATTTTTTTTGAAGGAGTACTAATCATTTTAAAACCGCGAACTCGCAGTCCTCAGTGTACCGCTATTGTACTGTATCCAGAAGGCGGAGGGAGGGAGGGAATTTGGCTTAATGTCACATTCAAGTTTGTTTCACTCATATGGTGACAGTCACTTTGGTTGGTGGAGGAAGCCGGAGTACCCGGAGAGAACCACCGCCCTTCGGCAAGTAACTGACAAACTTTCACACATGGACCAGCTGGGCTCGAACCCGTGCCTGTTCAGCGGTGTGAGGCTAGCGGTCACCAGCGAAGCGCCTTAGACCACTCGGCCACCGAGGGCCCTCCAGAAGGCGGATATGACGTAGGGTCAAGGCATGGAGCTCTTCTGTCTGTTCGGGTAATCTACGTGCAGCACGGAGCTCTTCAGTCGATTTGGGTAGATAGAGTAAATTGAGTGAAACCATGTCGACGAACGGCAGTTCCGATTCCAGCAGTGAAAGCGACGAGGAAGCTGCGTTTGGTCTTCAGGGCTACCAGCTACCAATTCGAGCCTAAACGCTCAGATACGGAAGATCAGAGCAGCGGGGATGATAGCTACTCTAGTAGCGAGACAGGCGACGAAATGGAGACAGAAGCCCGCATGGAAAATTTAGTATGGTGTCGGTGTACACACTGCTCCATGATGCTTTCACGTGTTCTGCCTCAAGCATACGTCACGCTGTTTTACGTACTTTTACTCCTATTGGCTTAAATAGGTCACGTGACAATACAATGGCGCTTTCCTGGAGTTTGATAAATTTGACGGTATCGCAGCATTTGGTTAGCTATTTCTGCGTTAAAGTAAATTCCCAAAATAGAAATAAAAATACAGTTGAATACCATTTGACTAGCTCTTTCAGTTGAAATATAGCTTTACCATACTCGAACCTCTCGCTGTGGCGTATAAGGACTCTTACTCTCTCCCAGACATAGAAGACAGGTCAACAAGTTTGGGTGTCAAGAATGCAACATTTTTCAGTACTTTGGGTCTTCGGTCAGGATTTTGGAAGATGGAAATTGCTGCTGAAACTGCAGATAGAAGTGCATTCTCATTATTTTCTGGATCTTTTGAATGCATCCTTCTTCCCTTCGGTCTCTGTAATTCTCATCTGACATTGCAAAGAGCGACGGAAAATATATTCAAGTGAATTAATTACAAAAGTCTTCCTATAAAATGATGATTTGATTGTTTACTCGGCCAACTTCAAGGAACATCTGAATCATTGAAATGTTCTTTTCTGGAAGTTAAGAGAATCTGAAACTCAAACCAACTAAATGCGACTTTGTCCGGGCTGAAGTCAAATAACTACGACACATACAGTAGTATCACTAGATCCAGAGAAATGCAGAGCTATTTTTTTAATTCGGCCCTCAAAATGTGACAGAGCTTCGCAGTTTCCTTGGTCTTGCAAACTGCTACAGGAAATTTGTGAACAATTTCTGAACATTAGCCTCACATAACTCGCAAAGACCTCTACCCAATCTATATCGAGAGAAACCTGTAAAACTGTCCATGACAAGCTTAAGACTGCCTTGATGAGCTCTTCCGGACTTTCAATGGCCTTTTAAACTTTGCACGGACAATAGCGGAAAGGGTGTTGGCATGGTTTTAACCATATTTTTGTAGCAGCCGTTTTTGGAGTGTCATCAAATGGCTGCTTATTTTAAAGGAACCCTCAACTAGGTAAGCTAAACTTCGACAGGAGTTTGACTTTTAGGTAGTTTAGCGAACCTGTAGAATTCCCAACAACAAAGCTCCTTTATATCGAATACCATGTTGGGAACGCCCTGTAACGGTCGTTAGTCTACTTACATGTAGTGATAGTTTTGACACATTGATGCAGTCTAGATTGCAGTTTCGGGCATTGCAAAAGAATGACTATTCTTTCCATGATTATTTCTATTCCATTTGCCAACCAAGGACAATGATCCCCGAACGGTTTTGTTAAACGGTAGATCAGTCCAATTTAGACAAATGGGGGGGGGGGGGTATTTTGAAACACGTAGATTTCACACCCGTAAAGCTGACAAAGATGAAGGGTTAAAAATAGTCGTTCCTAAATAGTGCGGGGGGTTTTTAACTGCATGCCATGGCAGTCCTGTGGGAGGACAATTTGGAGTTCCCAAAACGTATGGTGAACTCAAACCAAGGGCGGATCTACTGGGCGGGGGGGAGGATCAGGGG
Organism: Hanleya hanleyi; assembly: GCA_036873755.1. Lineage (NCBI taxonomy): Eukaryota > Metazoa > Mollusca > Polyplacophora > Lepidopleurida > Hanleyidae > Hanleya > Hanleya hanleyi. Next base: position 55,210 of record JAVTVY010017423.1, on the reverse strand, counting down.
TGTCCGGACCTCCCCCCCACCCCCCACCATGAAATCTGAAAAAAACAATTTGAGAGAGAGATCAGCGAACCCTGGGAGTCCACGTACAAATAATGTCTTAATTTGATATGTAAAATGAACGAATGCGCATTAAGTAATTAGTGTATCATAAAAGTGTATTAAACAGATCATTATCTACTCATGTGGTTTGTGAGGGTACTATTTATGTTGGAGTTTCAATATGTATCTAAAATCGTACATTATCGTCGCGAGCGCACCACATGTCGGTGTGTATGTGTTAAACCAGAAAGTCAAATGGAGTCAGGCATAAGATGTGATAGTTTTCAATTTGCGTGCTTATGCGAAACCAACGTGAAAATAGAACCATATATCTGAATACATTATGTTTTGATTTATTTCCGGGACAACGCTTGGAACTCGTCAGAGATCTAGGGCCCCGGAGCTCCCGAAGCCTAGGCGGCCACTGCACCCTCGTTTGTTGGACTGCGAAGAGATTCGCTTTAATTTTAGCTTTGGGTAAATGAATCGTATCGGTATCGTTTTGGTTTCTGATGTTACATGACGTAAATCTCATCGTTTTGTATGTGTTAAATATAACTAAAATGTCAAATGGATTCAAGCACGAGGTGTGATTGTTTTAATATCGATACCTGCTTATGCGAAACAAACGTGAAAATAGAACCATTAATCTGCATACATTATGAACGCATCTCCAACCACCTAAGTCCCCGGCGCTTCCGGAGCCTAGGCGGCCCCTGGACCCTCGCCTGTTAGGCTGAAGATTCGCTTATTTTTGCTTAGTGTAAAGGAATCGTATCGGTATCATATTGGTTTCTAATGTTCCATGAAATATCATTTTTCACTATCGATGCGTGCTTATAAATGGGAAACAAGCGTGAAAATAGAACCACCAATCTGCATACGTTTTGTTCAGATTTATTTCCCGAAAAACGCCTAGAATGCATCTCTGGTGATCAAGGACCTCAGAGCTTTCGGGGCCTAGGAAAATGGATTCAGACATGAGGGGTAATTTGTTCAATATCGATGTGTGCTTTTAAATGTGGAACAAACGTGAAATAGAACCATAAATCTGCATTCAGATGTATTTCTGGGAAAAGGCTCAGAATTCATCTCCGGCGATCTAGGACCTCAGAGCTTCCGGGGCGTAGGCGGCCCCTGGACCCTCGCCTGTTGGGTTGTAAGGATTTCGTTATTTTCATCTTGTGTAAATGAATCGTATCACTATGCGTACTTGTTTTTAATATTCGATGAAGTGTGATTTTTTTACTATCGATGCGTGCTCATAAATGCGAAACAAGCGTGAAAATAAATCTGCATACATTTTGTTCAGATTTATTTCCGGGAAAACGCTTAGAACGCATCTCCGGCGATCTAGGACCCCGGAGCTTCCGGGGACTAGGCCGTCCCTGGACCCTCGCCTGTTGGACTGTGATAGTCGACCCCCTATCAATTTTCGCTGGATCCGCCCTTGACTACCATGCATCGTGTTAGATTGAGAGAGGAAATAATTTCATTGATGAAAAGTCGAATCCAAATGACCTTGCGATAATATGACGTCAATGTGACGTCACAGTAAAAGCCAAATTCACGTCTGCATTGCATTATGTAATAGAAGGCGATCAATTCAAATCACTGGTTGGATTTCGACTCAACGGCCCCAAAGATAGACCAGATATTGAAGCAATCTAGTCGTCGCTGCAAAAATCTCATATTTTGTCTGTTTCAACAAATAAAATGAATGTCCATAGGGTAAAATTATGGACTGTATATCAAATATTCATGGTAATATTTGGTACTGCTGAATATATGATGTCAGTGGTCAACTTCACGAAGGCAGAGATATGACTTTCTTGTGATAACAAGTACATGTATGTGTGGGGTGATATTCAACAAAATTTTGTTCAGAATGAAACGATTTTCCTGATAGTTTTAGATTAAATCATCTCTTGTTCAATTGACACACAAATTTATATAGATTATTATTATGGCTTGCATCTGTTCTACTCCAGAAGTTCATTTTGCAGTGTTAAGTACAAAATTCTAAAAAAAAACGTAGTCAAACAAAAATGGATAAATTATTTTTAAGAAATCTTGAAATTTGGGGTGTGGGGTAGGATTTTTTTTTATTATTTCACTGATCCTACACCAGATATTCTGGCCTTGCTTACTTCAAACGGTAGTCCGATCATTGGCGCAATTTTTGATATTCTGATATAGTGATCTGAAAAATAATCTAAAACGTCGCGGAGTTTCAGCCCTCAATTAGTTTTCGTTCCGGAGATAGGAGCACCACCCCCCCCCCCCCCCCCCCCTTTTCCCACTCCAGGCCAGGTAGGGTTAATATTCTATATATGTATTCTCGTATATCTTACAGGGTAACTACAGAAACAGAAAGGGCAATGTCGGTAAGCAAATTCCTAGAACAGAAATGGAGGAAGGCATTCCGGTTCTATGACATAGATAAGAGCGGATATCTGACGCATGCTGACTTTGAAGCACTTGCGGCACACATTTCTAAAGAAACCCGGTTGACGGAGGAAGAATCGGTGAAAACGAGAGAGGCATGGCTCAAGTGGATGAGGATATTACTGCCAGATCCTTCGATGAAAAAAGTGACGGAGGACATGTTTGTTCAGGTTGGCACCGAGTTGACCAAGGATATGGTCAATATGAGACGGCTGAATGCTGAGACGTGGTCTAGGTTATTTGACAACCTTGACATGGACAAAGATGGCCAAATCTCGATTAATGAACTGCGGATATATTACGGAGGGCACGGGGTCAAGGACGAACGGTTCATAAGAAGAGTTTTCGATCAACTTGACACAGATAAAGACGGATATATTGATCGAGATGAGCTGATCAATGCTGGGGTCAATTTCTGGACCAGCTCTGACGAGAACGACGGGTATGCATTCATCTACGATCTACCGAACGACGGAGTGGAATCTGCAAAATAAGGTTATGATATTAACATTCCCGTAAAACGAGAGCAGGTCAGACAAGAAAGACGTTCCTGATTATATGCCTACTCAAAGGACGAAATGCAGTAATATGGATTTCTGTACAATATTTGTTGCAGTCATAATCTGAAATTTAATTTTTAGTAGTAAAACTGCCACCTTTGAATATTTCAAAGTAAAACAATAGCTGGTTATACACAAGAAAATTCGATCCATAATGCGGATGCTTTAGGATGTAAAAACTGTGCAAATGTGAGGTTTTTTTCACTTCTGGGAGAGTTTTTTTAGCATAATCCTGAATTCTGGAAAAAATACTCCATCAACCAAATTCATTCTTATAATACTATCGTTGTAATATAATATAGTTTCATTTGTGTTTATTTCATTTTGATTCAAGAAGTGCGTTTTGGTAAAATCCGAAACAAAGCAGTTCGTTTGGAAAGGAAAAATGCTAACTTTGTTTGAAACTTGTGCCATTAGGCCAAACGAAAAAAACAGAGGACCAAGGGTCCTGAGGCAGTCGCTAATGAGGTGGCTATATTAATGCTATATCTAAGTGATAGCAAGTTCTTCCATTAACTATTGTTGTACTCTTGCATATCGCTCCATTTCTCTGAAAAGAGCCAAATTTCACATGTACAGTGATGGATTGTGAAACTTGGTATACAGGTATAACAATGTGTTTCAGTTGAAGATACCAGACGGGGAGGGTATATAGATCTGTATTTATCGCTAATTACACACAATGCATTCTTATGGTCTCCATCATGACTGTGGTGTACAATGCAGATATGGTAGGAAGGCTACCAAATAGCTTAACATCGACATCGCCTAGATACAAAATTTTCTGTAAAGTTTGCTTTGTCCACGATTACACATAGACATTGACGCCCCCTTGACTCACCAGGGAACAGAGCACTTTCTTGGTGATTGTCGGTATCGGTATCATATTGGTTTCTAATGTTCCATGAAGTGTGATTTTTCACTATCGATGCGTGCTTATAAATGCGAAACAAGCGTGAAAATAGAACCACAAATCTGCATACGCCTATCTGCATACGCCTATCTGCAGATTTATTTCCCGAAAAACGCTTAGAATGCATCTCTGGTGATCAAGGATCTCAGAGCTTTCGGGGCCTAGGCGGCCCCTGGACCCTCACCAGTTGCGCGTCTTGGTATGTGTTAAATATAACTAGAAAGTCAAATGGATTCAGACATGAGGGGTAATTTGTTCAATGTCGATGTGTGCTTTTAAATGTGGAACAAACGTGAAATAGAACCATAAATCTGCATTCAGATGTATTTTTGGGAAACGACTCAAAACTCATCTTCGGCGATCTAGGACCTCAGAGCTTCCGGGGCGTAGGCGGCCCCTGGACCCTCGCCTGTTGGGCTGTGAGGATTTCGTTATTTTCATTTGTGTAAATGAATCGTATCACTATGCGTACTTGTTTTTAATGTTCGATGAAGTGTGATTTTTTACTATCGATGCGTGCTCATAAATGCGAAACAAGCGTGAAAATAAATCTGCATACATTTTGTTCAGATTCATTTCCGGGAAAACGCTTAGAACGCATCTCCGGCGATCTAGGATCCCGGAGCTTCCGGGCCCTAGGTCGCCCCTGGACTCTCGGCTGTTGGGCTGTGATAGTCGACCCCCCTATCAATTTTCGCTGGATCCGCCCTTGACTACCATGCATCATGTCAGATTGAGAGAGGAAATCATTTCATTGATGAAAAGTCGAATCCAAATGATCTTGCGATAATATGACGTCAATGTGACGTCACAGTAAAAGTCAAATTCACGTTTGCATTGCATTATGTGATAGAAGGCGATCAAGCCAAAATACCGGGTGGATTTCGACTCAACGGCTCCAAAAATAGATCAGGTATAGAAGCAACCTAGTCGTTGCTGCAAAAATCTCATATTTTGTCTGTTTCAACGAATATAGGTGTAAGGGTAACATTATTGACTGTATATCTACAGTATTCTAATATTCATGCTAATATTTGGCATTGCTGAATAGACGATGTCAGTGGTCATCTTCACGAAGGCAGAGATATGACTTTCTTGTGATAACAAGTATGTGTGGGGTGATATTCAGCAAAATTTTGTTCAGAATCAAACGATTTTCCCTATTGTTTTAGATTAAATCATTCCTTGTTCAATTGACACAACAATTTATATAGATTATTATTATTATGTGCTTGCATGTACTCTACTCCTGAAGTTTATTTTGCAGTAATAAGTATAAAATTCTGGAAAAAAATCGTAGTTAAACAAAAATGGATAAATTATTTTTGAGAAATCTTAATTTGGGGTGTGGGGTAGGATTTTTTTTTGTTATTTCATTGATCCTACTGGCCTTGCTTACTTCAAACTGTAGTCTGATCATTGGCGCAATTTCTGATATTCCGATATAGTGACCTACTGTATTTGTCTGAATGCTGAGATGTTTTTTTCTTGTGAAGGATTTTTTTTTTTTTTTTTCAAATTTCGAGCATATTTCATGCACTGAGGCGGATAAACAGCCCGAGTGACCGTCGCCTTTTGTCACCATAAGACCACGTCAGATACCGGTAAAATAAGATAAAAACTGTTCATTTTGATGATGAAATAGAAAAGTTACGAATGTTTTCTCAAAATTGAACATTTTTGCCGAATTTGTTGTCATTTAACCACTCCTCGATTCAGTAAAAAAAAAATCAGGTATGCAAGAAAAACTGGTAACGAAAACCTAAACTAAGCCACTTTTTCAGTTCTGGCCAACTGACATCAGAGTTCAATACATTTGAACCTTGGTATTTGCTCAACGCACCGGATTGTGGCTGAGATGAACTGTGTGTACTTCAATATCAGCGCTTTTTGAGTCATGTTAATTAAGAAACACGAGACTGTCAGTATTGTATCAATATATCTTAATGATCTTAATAAAGGGTGATGGCTCTAATTGAAAACCTTTTCTGGGTGATAGTTATTACATTTTTTCTGACTGTTTATACAATGAAACTACTGATAGTACTGATGTCGGGTTTCCGTTGATCCTCAAACTTAAAAGGAATGAATACCTATAGATCTGAGCTCTTCTGCATTGCTATAAAGCCTGTAATTTGTAATGCACTTATTTAAAAATGCATATATCACTTGCAGCAGGATATGCAAGATGTTTTATAATACTGATTTCTGCTGAATGTAATAACATTCAATAGAAATCAGTATAATAAAATATCTTGTAGGAATTGCATGTCGGACTAGAGTCTGGCCAACTGTGCTTGTTGAATCTGGCAATTTACATGTACCAAATGTTAGTCAATACTCTATCTATGCTGACCAAGAGAAACAATCATTTTGAGGAGCATGTATTCTCATATTCAAAGGCGAAATTTCATGATTTTAAATCTGGTATCTACATTATTGCTGACCCCAAGTAAGATGAAGCAAGATAATGAACTCCAAGATTTTCATTTCCAAGATCTTCCAACTCCAAGATTTTCAACTGCAAGATATTCAACTCCCACGATTTCACAGCTCAAGACAAATGTGAATTTGAGAACAAACAGTTAATATTCAAATATTCAATTCAAATAGAGACAACAGGAGCAAAATGTGTAGGCCTAGGTGCAGATTCCAAATAATTTATTCGAAAAGAACATGCCCACTCGACTCAGAAGAAATGGTCAGTTCAAACCAAGGAGTCTGGGAAAGAAGATTCTGTTCATTCTTCTCGAAGTAAACCACGATAGCTCAGTCACCAGCAATACAAGATATTATATAAAGTCATAGCAGGAAATCTCGCAGAAAGATTCGTAAAAATTGTTCGATAAACAAGAACAACAACTCGTCTTGCTGTATAGTTCCCCGGAAAAGACGTTCATAATGTTAGACCGCGGTTCGCAGTTCACAGTTCGTTATTCGCAGGGACCAGTCATTCAACAACTCCTAGCAGCGCCCCTAGCCGCGTCCCCTGGCGTCAGATTTGGGATATGTATATGCAAAGATATAGAGCATAACATTCTCTCTTGCTATGCAGAGTTTGGAGTTCAGAATACTCACAAAAAATAGAGATTTCCATATCTGAAGAAATAATTGCTAGTCCCCTCGAATAACGAACTGCGAACTGCAAACCGCGGTCTAACTTTATGAACGTCTGGAAAAGTTGATTATGTCACGCCAAGCCTGTAATTTTGTAGACTTGATGTAATCGCCACAACTGGTGATAAGTGTATGCATTAGAGAATTCTGAATAACATATCTTAAATACAGTAGTCAGCATAATGAAATCTATGTTTATCTCCAAGTGTAAAAGAAGTTGGAAATATGGCGGCATCTCGATGAAATTTATACCCTGTATCCAGGTCACACATTGACAAAAAGAATTCGCTTTCCCGCTGGCAGTTTGGAGCAATATTGCACGACTTTGGGAATAGGGTACGACGATTCACCACCGAGGAAAAGTAATACGTACAAAATATAATCCCATTTAAATTTGGCCTAAAGATATTGGTAGGACAATGATATCCCTAATTTTCATTTGAGATATCACTATGTCTATAGTTCAGAAAAATTGTTGTGGTCTTACGGTCTGATAATATGGTGATGACGTTCTCCTGGTAAGAAACTTTATCCATAGTACACAGTGCATCCGCATGGATCAGTCAGAAGCACCAGGCGCGAATCATGCTTGGCTAAGTTCTTAATTAAGTGCTTCTAATTCATCTTTGACAAGGCTAAATTTTGAGAGCTTTAAAGTCAAACCAATGGCAAACGAATATTGCTCGTCGTATTACAGAAATTCAATAATTTATAATACGTATTATATGATTGAACAGATCTAATTCGGCGGGATCGGTCAAATTTATTTCGCGTAACATTACCGAATGTCCTACAAAATAGATTTGCATGTCTCGAGTTGTAGCATTTGTATCCAGCTAAACTATTGACGATTTCAATTGAAGTCACAAAAAAACATTACAGAACCTCGTTTGACATGTCTGCACGGTCAAGTACCTTATTTCCAATAATCTACGCTTCCTAGCTTATGTCTCATTCCGATGGTCCGGGTACAGGAGTCGCATTAACACCATATAATGGAAGAGGTTCATTCTGTTCACCAGATTTGACTACGGGCGCACCATGACGGCAGCTTCAGATCTCTCCTGCCTGCTTAACGCCTGTGGTAGTAGTGTCTTTCAGTCATGGACGTGAACAAGCATAACGGAGGATCATTATCTGTTGGACGTCGGACCTGTCGCTTGTATTTGTCTTTGTGTAATATGTATAGGTCTAGTATGCTTTTACTTTACCAGGCCAAAATAATACACAGCAGCTACGTTTCATGCGTGATTTTGGAATGGAAGCTGGGCGGCCCGCCACCATGTGGGCGTATGCAATTGACAGCTGATCGGAAGATAGCCACGTATTTGCACAAGTCTCTGAAAAAATGGTATATCATCCGTCGAACCCCGAGGTACAATCTTGGTAGTACACAGGTTCGAACGAATTCATCCGAATCACTGGACTGAGGCGATCTGATACTGATCTCACGGAGTGCGTAATTTGCTGTTCAGAACTTTACTTCATGAACAAAAAATAAGAATATTAAAGCTTCTATTTTCTCATATATCGTACAGGTTACGGATCAAGCCGAAACGGAATGGCGAGCACCAACTTTTTAGAAGAGAAATGGAGGAAGGGATTCCGATTTGTCGACGTGGACAATGACGGATACGTGACAAAAGAGGACTATGAAACACTAGCGGCATACATTTCCAAGAAAACAGAAGCGACTGAGGAAGAAACCATGAAAACGAGAGAGGATTGGATCAAGTGGATAAGTATTTTGTTGCCAGATCATTCGATGGGAAAAGTTTCTGAGGAAAGGTGGTTCCAGGTTTGTGCCGAGTTGAATAAGGATAAAGAACATGCAAGGAGATTGAATGCTGAGTCGTATTCTAGGTTGTTTGACAACCTTGACATGGACAAAGATGGCCAAATCTCGAGTAATGAACTGCGGATATATTACGGAGGGCACGGGGTCAAGGACGAACGGTTCATAAGAAGAGTTTTCGATCAACTTGACACGGATAAAGACGGGTATATTGATCGAGATGAGCTGACCAATGCTGCGGTCAATTTCTGGACCAGCTCTGATGAGAACAACGGATATGCGTTCATCTACGATCTACCGAACGACGGAGTGGAATCTGCCAAATGAGGTTATGACATTAACATCCCGAAAAACGCGAGCAAGGTCATACAAGAAATACGTTCATGATTATATGCCTACTCAAAGAACGAAATGCAGTAATATGGATTTCAGTACAATATTTCTTGCAGTCATAATCAGAATTTTTATTTTAGTAGGAAAACTGCCACCTTTGAACATCTCAAAGTAAAACAGTAGCTGATTATACGCAAGAAAATTCGATCCATAATGCGGATGTTTTAGGATGTAAAAACTGTGCAAATGTGAATATTTTTTTTTACCCCTGGGAGAATCTCCTTAGCATAATCCTGAATTTCGGAAAATACTTCATCAACCAAATTAATTCTAATAGTACTATCGTTGTAATATAATATAGTTTCATTTGTGTTTATTTCATGCTGATAAAATCCGAAACAAAACAGTCCGTTTGGAGAGGAAAAATGCGAACTTTGTTTGAAACTTGTGCCATTAGGCGAAACAAAAAATTAACTGTTTGACAGTTTGTTGTGTTCAAAGTGAACGTGCACATGAATTAGGCGTACTACATGCGGATCGATTTTTGGGGAATATTTGTGATGTTTTTGAGGGAACCTGGACGATATTACCATTTACAGAGCATGCTCATCGTGATCTATTGCTGGCATCATTGAAACCTGTTGACCGTTCTTTCTAACCAGCTTATGCATATGTACATTGTTATTTTTTATTTTATTTTACGGTAAGGTCATAAGGTCTCCGGATTATTGACATATTGAATTATTCCATCGAAGTGGGCTCTCATTTGCAAATTGTCCGGTAATAAGTCAGACAGTCAGTGAGTCAGTCCATCCGAATCCTTTCTCCGGCAAAATAAGGAGAACTGTTGACATTAAAACCTTGATTTTTGTGATGAACCTGCATTCTGAGACTGTTGCCAACAAGTTCTGAGCTGACCTACTTTTAATCAAAATTTGACCTACTTAGGTGACCTATAAACCTCGAAATTGGCAAAACATGTCCTAATGCCTCCTAAGACCATGCGCATAATTAGGTCAATGTCAGTGAGACCTGAACTAATTTGGTCGAAGTCAATGTGACCTACTTTTTGACCCAATTTTCGACCTAATTAGGTGCCATAGAATCCTCGAAATTGGCAAGAAAACCCGACTTTGTAGGTCCTGTGACCTTAGTCACAATCCATGTTTAATGTACAATCAGAACATTAAATGGCTTCAACTCTATACGATCATATTGGGTTTTATATATTTGTGTATATAAAGTTCGCTGAAAGCAATATTTCTTTCAGTTCTGTTGACGAGATAATAATTGACCCTGAATGTACGCTTCACTAGGCAAACCGTGTTGGAATGCAGGAAAATAATATATTTTCCTAATAAAATTAACTGTCACTTCGCGAACCTCGTCGGGGTGCAGAAAATGAGACTATTCATAGGGAGTATGGGCGATTTGCCCAGATGCTGAAATCATAATTGGATCGCATGACCGTTGACATATTTACCTTGTGTTAATGCGATGACCAAAAGTGAAACAGCAGCCCATAATACAATTATACTTAGCCCTGAATTGGGATGCTCAAATGAATCCGTGCGTTTTTCCTTTGTTTTATATATGCGAAGCCATGACCGGTGCAAGATGCATTAGGACTAAAAAAACGGAGTTTTCTTGCTCTCCTAGAAAGAGGTCAGGACGGCATGATTGGGTAGATACTTATGTAGGAAACTATTGTCCGGGTTTTTGTGCAGCTGAAAAGGCTCAAGTCTAGATACATTGTTGTCCTCAGACTTGGCTATTTTATGCATTGTCTCGTGATACTTACATGGAGTATGAACCCAAGATTGCCCCTGGTCACAGGGTTCTGGGCAATGCAACTTACTTGCCATATGGTTGCTGTCGTTTGTGTTCGAGGTTTATATTTAATGGAAGAACTATGTTTTGATGTCAACGGGAGATTATATGACTTGAAATTATTCGCCTTATTCACGAAAACATATGGTGCCATCTTTATTCGTATATATTCATCGCTGGTATTGACGAAGATGACGATTATGAATACAATGTCTTGATAATAGAGTTAAGTGCTCCTTGTTTGCTGATGATAAAGCTATATGGTTTTCTCATCGAAATTTCAACTTGTGCGTTGAAAAAAATCAAAAGGCTCTAGATGATATATTGAAATGGGGGAAAACATGGGGTTTTAAGTGTTCTCTGCCTTAACCACTTGTACTGGTTTACAATGGTGCCAGGTTAAAATGTTCTGATTCATTTAAATATTTGGGGGTTACATTTGATAAATGTCTAATATGACCAGCACATATTGATATATTATTTGAGAAGTGTCAGAAAGCTCTCAATCTTATGCGTTGTGTATCTTCACATAGTTGGGGTGCTGACAAAAAACGTTATTAATGATGTACCAGAGTTTAATAAGATCCCGCTTAAACTACTGTTGCGAGGCAGACGACTCTGCGTGTGCCTCGCTGAAAAACAAATTATATTCTATACAGTGTCAGGCTCTTCGAGTATGCACTGGCGCATTACGTTCAACGCTCTTGCATGCTTTATAGGTTGCTTGTGCGGAAATACCACTCTCCATTAGAAGACAGATACGAACCCTAAAGTATTTTATGAAAATTAAACAGTCCATAAATAATTCTGCTAGTAATATTCTAGAACGTTATTATCCATTTAATATTAGAGCAAACGTCTTGTATGAAGAAACAAATGCTGATGTTTTCTCTATTCAAAATTATTTTGTGCAGAGATACTCACCCTAGCTGTTGTCTACACCACACATATTTATGAGATTACATACACAAATTAAAAAATCTGACCCGCCCCATATTATTACTGGATATACAAAAGAATATATTAAATCTAACTGGAGTGAATATATGCAAGTGTTTACAGAGGCCTCCAAGTTTCCAGATACTGGCAGGATGGGTGCTTCATTTTGTATACCAGAGTTAAAATATTCTAAATCTTTTAGAATTGATGATCATGTGAGTGTATATACAGCAGAGCTGACAGCTATTTTAATGTCACTCAATTTTCTTAGAGATACTAGAATATCTAGAGCTGTAATTTTTACAGACACTCTTAACTCTTTACAAGCAATGCTCAATTTCTCTTGGAGCCGGTCTTCATGTATTTTATATGAAATATTATATTTAGTCTCCACAATGTATTATGAAAATATAATAATCTATTTCGACTGGGTCCCGGGCCAGTCTGGTATACATGGGAATGAACTTGCGGACTTTCTTGCTAAGCACGCATCCGCACTTCCAGATATTAATATACATATGGGATTAACAATTAATGAAGCCCTGGCTTGTTTATATCCTCATTTTAACTTTAAATGGCAGTAATGCTGGGATAATTCAGAGAAGGGGCATTTTTACTACCAATTGCAGCCTTCAATTACAGGCGCCTCTTTGAAATTACCAAATCACCAGGCTGAAGTACTTGTTTTTAGATTTCTTGTCGGGCATATTTCCTTGAATTCTCACCTTTATAGATGTAAATTACATCCCACTGGAGTGTGTGATGCGTGTGATGTAGAAGAAAGCATCAGTCACTATTTGTTATCGTGTACACGATTTAATAATCAGAGACTAAATTTTTTTTAATGAACTTATTTGTGCTGGTGTATTCAATCATACCATGGAATCCATCTTAAAACCTCAAAAAAAAAACCGCGATCAATTTTTTTGTGTGGCTATTTATAGGTTTATGCTGCGCACACGCAGATTTTAATTTATATTGATTTATTATTCTGTTATACATTTCACTATCTAGTCTAGGGGAATTAACTTTACATTTGTTATCTCTCCTTCCACCCTGTGGAATTATTTATAATTATATTGGTTAATTAATAGTACATGCATATTATAAATTAATGAATAATAAAATTCTAGAATAATTTAATATATATTTTCTTATTTGTGGTTAAGAAATTATAGTATGTCTACTCTATTAAAGAGTTTTGTTCACGGTGTTCACCAGGATGAGTGTAGATATTACATCAAATCTCGTTTTTATTCACCACCTACTCATATCTTCCTTTTATGTCTCTTACCTCGCCATGCCATTAAATAACGCCTTTGGAGTTTGTTTTTTTCTACATGTTTTTTAATCATTACAATTCCGTATAGTAGGATATTTTAAATCAATATTTATGTTGTACATAAAACTCTATGCAACGATATGGCGCGCATAATTTTATCAAATTGAAAGCGCCAACTAAATTAAAAACAGACAGACAGAAACATACGAACTTTGTTTGAAACTTGTGCCATTAGGCGAAACAAAAAATTAACTGTTTGACAGTTTGTTGTGTTCAAGGTGAACGTGCACATGAATTAGGTGTACTACATGCGGATCGATTTTTGGGGAATATTTGTGATGTTTTTGAGGGAACCTGGACGATATTACCATTTACAGAGCATGCTCATCGTGATCTATTGCTGGCATCATTGAAACCTGTTGACCGTTCTTTCTAACCAGCTTATGCATATGTACATTGCTATTTTTTTAAATATTTTACGGTAAGGTCATAAGGTCTCCGGATTACTGACATATTGAATTATTCCTTCGAAGTAGGCTCTTATTTGCAAATTGTCCGGTAATGAATCGGACCATCAGTGAGTCCTTTCTCCGGCAAAATAAGGAGAACCGTTGACATTAGAACCTTGATTTTTGGCATGAACGTGAATTCTGGGACTGTTGCCAGCAAGTTCTGAGCTGATCTACTTTTAACGAAAATTTGACCTACTTAGGTGGCCTATAATCCTCGAAATTGACAAGAACATGTTCTAATGCCTCCTAAGACCATGGAAATGCGCCTAATTAGGTCAATGTCAGTGAGACCTGAACTAATTGGGTCAAAATCAATGTGACCTACTTTCTGACCCAATTTCTGACCTAATTAGGTGAACTAGAATCCTTGAAAATGGCAAGAAAAACCTACTTTGTAGGTCCTGTGACCTTAGTCACAATCCTTGTTTAATGTACAATCAGAATATTAAATGGCTTCAACTCTATACCATCATATTGGGTTTTATATGTTTGTGTATATAAATTTCGCTATTTCGTCCAGTTCTGTTGGCGAGATAATAATTGGCCCTGAATGTACGCTTCACTAGGCAAACCGTGTTGGAATGCAGGAAAATAATATATTTTCTTAATAAAATTAACTGTCACTCCGCTAACCTTGTCGGGGTGCAGAAAATGAGACGATTCACAGGGAGTATGAGCGATTTGCTCAGATGCCGAAATCCTAATTGGATCGCGTGACCGTTGACATATTTACCTTGTGTTAATGCGATGACTAAAAGTGAAATATCAGCCCATAATGCAATTATACCTAGCCCTGAATTGGGATGCTCAAATGAATCCGTGCGTTTTTCCTTTGTTTTGTTTATGCGAAGCCATGGCCGGGGCACGTTGCATTGGGACTATATGAAAACGGATTTCTCTTTCTCTCCATGAAAGATTTCCTCTGGTGATAGGGTTCTGGGGGATGCAACTTACCAGCCGTATGGTTGCTACCCTTTGTGTTGGAGTTTTATAGTTAATGGGAGAACTATGTTTTGATTTCAACGGGAGATTATCTGACTTGAGATTATTCGCCTTATTCACGGAAACATATGGTGCCATCTTTATTCGTATATATTTCTAGTATTGATGAAGATATTAAACGGTTATGAATACAATGTTATGCCTGAACGGGGTGATTAGAATAATTGCTATTATTGATCGGAGTCCGATGGAGGCACGTTTCACCACTTAGCACGGGACACGAGTAGTATAGAAAGCGTAAATTGACACCTATTGACTTCAAAAATGTACATATGAACTTTGTGATGCCTCTTCCGGTTCAGGACACGTAACCGGAGGTGACTTTGATACTGCGCATGCGCACAAAATCTGTCGAAATGGCGCACAGGGTCAAAGGTTCCTTCCGTTCACGTGAACAGAACCGGAAGTGACCTTACAGAGGTCAGATACATATTATTTAGGTCAAGGGGTGTCAATTTACGCTGTTACTTGGAGCAGTTCACTTTACTTGGAACCTGGCTATTAATACAAGGGATCAACGAGCGTGTGCGATATGTATCCCACGTCATTCGCCGTGAATCAAATTTGTCTACGTACCCCTTGTGTGAAGTCACAAAGGTCATATGTAAATTTCCAAAATCAATGCGACCGAATTAGCTCTTTCAAATAGGCAAGAGGCGCCTACGTTTCCTTTCGGAACCTGGCCATAAATACGAAGGTGAGTCAGAGTGTGTGTCATTCATCATACGTCGTGTGGTCAACCATGTTGCCAGTCCTGCGAGCCGTCCTGTCCCTTTTATCCCAAGTGGAGTTAAACGTCTATGAGGATAAATTCTACATCGTGGAAGACCGGGATATTAGTCCGGGAGCCAAACCCCAGTTTGAGCCTTGACGTGGAAATGGAGTCCACCTAACGTTTTTTGATAGATTATATATCTCCTGTGTGTGCAGATTCAGAATCCGAATGATGCCAGCCTGGCATCATTGGGGAAATCAAAATATCCAAGATGGCCGCCAGCACATTCAGCATGACCGCTGTTTATCGCTTAGATTGATCGCTATATGGAATTGAGCTATATATTTTTGGTCTACGAGTGCTCAGGGAATGGTGTATAGATTTATTAGTACTTCATACCACTTATAATACTACCTCCAGCTTATCTCAACAGTGGTGGGGTGGAACTGGCGTCATTCTGCGCATACGCAGTAGAAAAGGGTATTTTAATGGACGTTTTGGGGCCGAGACGAACCCATATTGGGCGTACTGGGCTGTGGTAGGTGTCATCGTGAAGCTCTCGTGAAGAAGCGTCCGACTGGGCTAATGTGTCGTGCGTTTTCAACATTCTGCGCATGCGCAGACAGGGAATGCTGGGAAAGTGAGCACTGGGAGGAACATTTTGGGGTCGAGGTGAACCAATGGTGGTCCGATTGGGCCGTATTAGGTATCAGTTTGAAGCATTCGTGGGGACGCATTCAATTGGATGGGTTGTAAGGTGGAACCGACGTCATTCTGCGCATGCGCAGAAAAAAGGTTATTTGAATAGACGTTTTGGGGTCGAGGCGAACCAATAGTGGAGTGATTGGGCCATAAGAGGTGTCATCGTGAAGCTCTCCTGGGGAACCATCCGACCGGGTTACTGTGTCGTCCGGTTTCAACATTCTGCGCATGCGTAGTCTGGCCGTAGTATAGAAAGCAGGCATTTTTGGGTTCGTGGGGGTCTGTTGTGTGATTGTGGGACCATCCTAGTCTTAATAGGCCGTGTAGGGTGTCAGCTTGAAGCTCTCGTGGTGTAGACCATGACTCGAGTTCACGTCATCTGTGACGTCATTGGTGACGTCATCAGTAAGAGTGGTAGCGAGAGCGGCCATTCTGGTGGGTGTGAAGGTAGGTGTTTGGGGTGGAGAAGGACCATTCGTGGTCCAAATGGCCAGTAATGCGTGCCCAACGCCCGGTGGTACAGATAGGGATTTACACGTTACACGTGTCCCTCATCAGTTCGGGATAACGAATGGTATGGTTTTTGTTGGAAGTCCTGGCGGAGCGTCCATTGTGAGTGCGCGTGTCTGTGAACATTGAGCTTAGTTAACCGTTTCTCTTTTGGAAGACATGGAGGCTCTGAAAAGAGCCGTTCTTTTCTGTCGCTGTAAGAGAGAACTGTCATTGCCACAGCATCAGGGTCAATAGGGCAAAGACCATTGTGAGGACAACGGGCCGTCGCTGGTTCAAGCGTGAGCGCTCGTGGTCCATAGCCCGGGCATCAAGAATGGCTGTCATAGTCCAGTAGTAGAGGGTGATAGCACACCTCTCCATCGAGCCGACCCTGTCGAGGACCGCTTTTATGAGCTCGTCCAGGATCTGGCATCGCCCCTCGTTGTCGTCGCCATCTCCAAACATGGACCGAACCACTGCTTGGTAACCCGTGAGTGAATTAACCACGATCGCATGCTGTAAAATGCTAGTCGCATAGGAATGGGTCTCCGTCATGGCTCTGCAACAGTAGGAATGGGGGTGTGGGGTCCAGAGGGACGTGCTTTATAGACGATGTCACACATGCGCAGGTCGGGAATTGTGGGAAAAGGGCTCTTGGGTGAACTTAACGCTCTAGCATAACGCATTGACGCCATGATGTAGACAGATGAGAGAACAACAACAAGGATGACAGGTCAATCATGTTATTATCCCCACCAGCACATCATACCCACGCTGGGGGAGCCGCGTTGGGTATGTTTACAATTCTCGTAAGCTCTTGTCCAATCAGAAGCCGTCGTTTGAGAAAGTTTAATCTTCGTTCAGGGTCGCTCTTGGCCTAAGCGTCTTCGAGCAGTCCAGGATACCGTTGAGGCAGCATGTTTTGAAACAGTTGTTTGCGCATTCTGCTTATTTTCCAGGGCCTTGGTGGGTAGTAACCCCATATCCTCTTTCAAGTGACGTTATATGCTAGAGAGTTAAAGTCACCCAAGAGCTTGGTCTTCATGTTGGACCTGTGCGTGGGATCGCCTTTCATTTCAAGCGGCATCAGGCTATACCGTTCATAGATGGCCATGGCCTGATGTTAGGGCGCATTTGGATGTACGCATGAATGGGTTGAGAGCTTGGAGCTTTCGGAGCTGTTGGAGCTCGGAGCTCTTGCGTTAAGACGGGCGTTTGGCACGCCTCAATCTCGGAGCTCCGGAGCTCTCGGAGCTCTTGGAGTCTGAGCTCGGAGCTCTTGGAGCTCGGAGCTCGAAAGTGACGCCATCGTACGCATGCGCACACACCTGTGATGCACCGCACCCTGGTATACTCTATGCTCTACGGACATTGGGAAATATGTCATATATGTCAGCATTTTGAAAGCCATGGGTGATTGAGGTAACCAATAAATTCAACGCTTTATATTTCAGAGAGACGGGCATATTTTAACCCTATCTGGCCTGGGCGATTTGGGGTGTACCGCAGCCGGGGGGGGAGGGGGTCGGAAGTGCTCCCTCCCTATATATTTTCGTTATCGCTAAGGCTAGGGGGCTAAAATTTACCACACTATATCATTGGGTCAAGCTCTACAGAAAATGTAAAAAAATCCAAGATGGCCGCCTTGATGACGTCACTGTGTCGTCATTTTCAAAAAGGGCATTTTTGGACCATTTTTTGGTCAGAATTTTGGAATTTATTATTTTTGCTCTTTCTTCGAAAAAGCTGCATGATAAATTAGTCAATAATAATCTGATATGAAATAAAATAGATTTTACCCACTTTTCCATACAGAAAAGCAAAAATTTTGAAGAAATATGACGAAAACATCACTTTTCTGGTACCCCACACAACTGCCATTTTGAATTTACCCATGATTCCCTGCTCGGGGGTCATGCAAATAGGCTAAAAATGACCCCACTATGATAATCTAAAAAGTCAAGAAGTTTCAGCTCTCAATTTTTGGTCGTTCCGTAGATAGGAGCAAAAAACCAACAGGGGGGTGGAAAGTGCCCCCCCCCCTCGGCCAGGTGGGGTTAAAGGGTCAACGCCAGCCATCTTGAATAATTTTTCCTGTTATTCTTGTTTGTTTTCGCCAAATTGTTGTGTGACGTATGTACTGATTGAATTTATCCCAAATTTATAGTCAAATATATCACAATCAGTGATCGAGATCATCCATGCGACAATTCAGCATGATATAATAACCAGGAAATGCCTCATGGCGGCCATCTTGGATATTTCGATTTCCCCAAGGATGCCAAGGTGGCATCATCCGGTTTCGTGATCAGCGCATCGAAAAGATATAGAAACCATCAAAAAACATTAAGTGGACTGTATTTCCAGGTTTTTCGACCTGCTCCCGGACTATATCTGCTGGTCGGCCCTGGGGCTATGTCGAATACGGTTACGCTACACCGTAACGGCTGGACCAATGTTAATCCTATCTGGCCTGGGCTTTTTGGGACCTGTCCAGGCATGGGGGGGGCCGAAATGGCCCCACCTAATTATTTGTCTTACCCCTTGAGCTAGGGGGCTGAAACTTATTACACTACACCCTTGGATCAAGCTCTACCAGAAAATGTAAAACAATCCAAGATGGCCGCTTTGATGACGTCACAGTGACGTCGTTTTCAAAACGACATTTTTGGTCGATTTTTCGGTCAGGTTTTCCGAATTTTTTATTTTTGCAATTTCTCCACAAAAATTGCATGAAAAATTAGCAAATATTAATGTGATATGAAATAAAATAGTTTTTGCCCACTTTTCATCGCGAAAAGGCAGAAATTTTGAAGAAATATGGCAAAAACATCACTTTTCTGGTACCCCACGTGGCCGCCATATTGAATTTACCCATGATCCTCTGCTCAGGGGGTTATGCAAATAGGCTAAAAATGACCCCAATAAGATAAACTATAAAGTCACGGAGTTTCAGCTCTCCATTGTTTGCCTTTCCGGAGATAGTGCAGAAAGTTTGGTAAGGGAACCCATAATGGCCCCCAGGCCAGGTAGGGTTAAACGGGTGTTGAACGGTGAGCTCGACGGAAAACTCATCCAAGGGAATGCCATCTACGTATACCGTGGCCCGTTCCTCGCGCGTGTGGGATGTTACCAGGACCCTACGCGAAGCTTCACCATATACCTTCATCTGTGGACGGCCTTCGAGAATGTGGTGCCTGTTGTGGACCAGCTGTTTACAACGGCCGATCGGCCAGCTGTTTTACAACGGCCGACCGGCCAGCTGTTCAGTTGGTCTGGGCTCGTGCCCGGATTGAAGAGGTCAAATTATCTATCGCACCAATAAAGCAGATGAAAACGACGATGCCATAAACTAGGCTCAGTCAACCCAGGGTACCTATACTTAAGGGTACAGAGCCCTCCTGCACACACTTTTACACACCCTCTAGAACTTGTCTTTATATAGCTGAGAGTATGCCACACAGCTATGGTAATGTATATATTTCTTGTAAGCACATTCCTCGAGGACTCCAAATATATAAGTTTGTTCACTGTATACCTGTATGTTCTGAAGATATTTGGATTTTGAATAAATTTAATTTTAAATTTAATTTTAAATTTTTAAACGCTATTTTCAAAAGAGTATTCAACAGATCATAACTTACTTCATCATTTTCTGCAGAAGACAACTCCAACAGGAAATCCGTGTCTCAGTTTTATTAATTTTGGTCTAGTTCTCATTCTATTGACATTTAATGGAATATTTCTTCACAGAATCCAGCAACTCACAGTTTTGAACTTTTAAGTCGAATTAAATGTCAATAGGAAAAGAACTACACCAAAATTGACAAAAGTGAGACAAGGATTTCCTGTTGGAGTTGTCTTCTACAGGAAATGATGATGTAAGTTACAAAAAGTTGAATATTTTCTTTAAAATAGCCATTTAAAAAAGAGGGTTCACTTTTAAAGATTATTTCGTTTAAATCTGAATATCTTCGCAACCTACAAATTTATAGTGAATAAATTTATATATTTGGAATCCAAAAGAAATGTCCTTCAAACAAATATATACATTATCACAGATATACGGCATACTTTTAGCGGAACAAAGACAAATTTTAGGGGGTGTGCAAAAATGTCTGCAGGGGGGCTCTGTATCCTTAAAACAAAGGACGCTGACGGCATGCGTCATTCAATAAGAAGAGCTAGGAGACGGCGTTGGATACGTTTTTTTTAGCCCCGGAAATCGGACTATCTATAGTGCATTGTCGGCTCTCTATCGAGCCAAGCCTCAAGGTATGCAACGTGCCCAAGTCCAAGATTGGCTAAAAAAACAAGACAGCTGTACCTTACATCGAGCAGCCCACCGCCATTTACCAAGGAACCGTGTCGTCCTTAAAGGTATAGATGTCCAATGGTAAGACGATTTGGTCGATATGAGTGTTTTTACCAAACACAACGATGGGAATCGGTATATCTTAACGTGTCTAGATGTCCTGTCAAAGTATCTGTGAGTGGTATCCATCCGAACGAAAACGGGAAAATTTGGTGGGTGCATTTAAGCACATCTTCAAGACAGGTCACAAGCCGTTGTATTTGCAAACCGACGAAGACACGGAATTCCTCAATACACCCTTCTAACAGTACCTGCAAGTCCAGAAAGTTTTCTTCTTCCACACGTACAACGAAACGAAGGCATCTATCGTCGAGAGGTTGAGTCGGCCGTTGAAAGGGAGAATGTACAAATATTTCACCTATAAGAATACAAGGCGGTACATCGATATTCTCTCCCATCTGTTGGAGGGTTACAATCGTGCCTATCACCGGGGTAAACAGAGAGCACTAGTGTTACCAAACGCAACGAAGCCCAAGATCGACGTGTCTTGTACCCAATTCAACCTCAACCACGATCGAATGAGGTGTTCAAGATCGGCGATCCTGTACGGATTAGTAAAGTCAAGGTCAAGTTTGAAAAGAGTCACGATGATCAATTTGTGATCAAATGGTGCGTACTCCGTCAGCCGCGTGTATATGAACGGGAAGAACTTTAAGAGGAACCTTTGCAAGGCACGTTTTACGACGGAGAGTTACAGCTCGTGATGAAAACAACACAAGACTACTACACTGTGGAACACATCCTGAAATCTCATCATATGCAAGGGTGGCCGAGCTCGTACATTTCCTGGGTCCTGGTCAACCATGACACACAGCCGGTAGCATTCGTTCCACGCTCGACTATGAACACAGTGCTATGGACAAAGATCAACCGCCTCTGAACATCACGTTTTCAAAAACGCGCAAAGCACAAGTGGGCTTTGTTGTGGCATTGCTAATCCTGCTGGGAATTTTATATGGAGGTGTGTTTTACGACGTGGTGTACCTCGTCTCTATACTCAACCAACCTAGTTCACAAAAACTACCAGTGAGTGCTAGTCAGAGAAATGTACAGTCAAAAAGTCGTTGTGACTTGCGGGATGCGTCCACCGGAGATTGCTGTGGTATGTCTCACTGCATTCAGGCCCAGCGTTGGGGTTCCCCACCAATTATTGTGGTACATGCATGTCTTTCAAGCCTTGAGCTAACACCCCCCATCCTTGGTGATCAGTGTGTGACTTGCGTTGAATCATTAAGTCATTCAGTAAATCCGTCATGTGGGTACCGGGTTCTGTAGTTCGTCATGTTAGGATTGTCTTTCACCCGTTGTAATACCAGACCAGCTTGTTTCTTGAACGATGCGGGTACAATCTTGAAGACTTCGCATTCGGCCTTCTGTGGAGCTGGTAATGCTGGGTTCGCCTGTTGAAGTGATGCTGAGCTCGCCGGTATGTCGCGTGCTGGTGCTGGATTTAGGGTTTTCTATTTCTCCACACGTCATGTACCACAGAAGCGTCTCATTGCACCGTTGTACTTCCCTACTTTCGCTCAACCCGGGTCGTTGTAAGATCTAACGCATCTCTTCATCGAGTGTGTTCAACGTACTGATGATAGAGGGCACGGGGTACAGTTATTGGAGGCTTTGAAGAAGACGTGGCTCGAGGAGCACCATTTGTTTCCTGTGGTTCATTGTCGACCTAACAGTTCGCCCAAAATTGGACCCAACACGGAAGCGGCCAACGACGCGGATATCGCCCGAGAATGCCACCTTTCTGTGAAACCTTTTTCGTCTTATCTTGAGAGATTTTTTTCCCGATCAAGGTTCGGAGACCTGTCTTATGCTTGGCCGGGTTGGTCTTCTGCGAGGGAGTTAAAGGTACGTTGCCATTTAACTACCCCATCCCACACAGACCGCGTACAATAGTTCGGATCAACTCGGGTGGAGCAGTCCTCAATACAAGAAGCGTCGGGGCGCGCATTTGTACTCGTGCAGACATCATGTACAACTAACCCACTAACTGGAACCCACAACCCTACACTTTTTTATTATTTGTCTTCGCGGACAACATGGACAAGGATGGTGTATTTGATTATACCCACCATCAAACATACATCTCAGCTGGGGGAGTCATTGTGTGTGTACTTACACCATTTTGCTAGTACCCGTGGTGGGTCTCCCCGGGAAAAATACCAGTCATGTCAAAGAACATATACCGTGCTGATGTGTTGTCGCATCTTTGGAGGCTTCGGATGTAAACCGCGTGCGTCCAGGCTATATCTGTCTCGCCAGGTGCTGCAATTGGGTAATATCTTTCGGATGTTGAACACCACCATATAGTGTGCATTTAAACTAATGTTCCGATGCTCTTTGTTTTTACATAATAGATCCTGTACAATGTAGATTATGCTGAGCCGGCGATGATGGCTGCCTTTGGTGAAGTGTTGGGTGACCCGAGCGTCGGTCTCCGCCATGAGATCATCCAAGACCACCAAGGTGCCCATCGGCCAGGCTGCGTAGCCCTTCCACGAAAGTGATGTTGGACATCATCTCGTACGTCGCCTGCCATTCTCCGTAACACCACACGACCTGGGCGATGGGTGGTGTAATCATGTTGTCGGCGTATTGAAGGAGTTTCTGGACGAAGTGTGTTTTGCCTGAGCCCGTCGGTCCTGCGATGAGACAGGTGAAGGGGTGTTGCCACCTCGGGTCCATGGTTAGAAGAGTATCCTCTGGCGTGCTAGCTGGCTATGTCGAATTTGGCACGAGTGAACCCGGGTAGTCGGTGCGTCAACTTTGGTTGCCGTTGTCGGTACGTTGCCGCGTTCAGTGTGGGTAATGAAATCGGATGAGATTCCAGGGGCAGTGGAAACTGCAATACTTGGGGTAGGGCTCGATGTTGACCTGGTCTATAGGCTTGGTCTCGGTGTGGCGATGGTGGCGATCACTGGGCTCGATCACGGGTTTGATGGGTGCTATATAAACGTGCAGGTGGTCTGTACACTTGTCTAATTGGTACTCACTGGTAGTTTTTGTTAACTGGATTGGTTAAGTAGAGAGACGAGATACACCACGCCGTAAAACACACCTGTATATAACGCCCAGCGGGGTTAGCAGTGCCACCACAAAGCCCACTAGTGCTTTGCGCGTTTTGAGAAACGTGATGTTCAGAGGCAGTTGATCTTTGTCCATAACACTGTGTTCATGGTCGAGCGTGGTGTGTATGATACCGACTGTGGGTCATGCTTGACCGGGACCCAGGAATTGAACGAACTTGACCACCCTTGTCATTTCACGAGATACACCGTCTTACCTCGGCGTCGCACCGTTTCCAGGATGTGTTCCATGGTGTAGTAGTCTTGTGATGTTTTCATCACGGGCTGTAACTCTACGTCGTAAAACGTGCCTTGCAGATGTTCCTCTTTAAACCTACGTGGCCAAGGGAGGGAGGGGGCGAAATGCCACCCGCCCCCCTACCAAACTTTCTGCGCTATCTCCGGAACGACATAAAATGGAGAGCTGAAACTCCGTGACTTTATATTTTATCATATTGGGGTCATTTTGAGCCAATTTGCATAACCCCCGAGCAGAGGATCATGGGAAAATGTCTTCAAAATTTCTGCTTTTCCGCGATGAAAAGTGGGCAAAAGTATTTTATTTCACATCACATTAACATTTACTACTTTATCATGCAGTTTTGCGGAGAAATTGCATAAATAAAGAATTCAGAAAACCTGACTGAAAAATCGATCAAAAAAGCCGTTTTTGAAAATGACGTCACCGTGACGTCATTAAAGTGGCCATCTTGTTTTTTTTTTTACATTTTCTGGTAGAGTTTGACCCAAGGATATAGTGTGGTAAGTTTCAGCCCCCTAGGCCAAGGGGTAAGAAAAATAATTAGGGGGGCCATTTCGCTCCTCCCCCCCCCAGGCCAACGGCTTGCCACTCCTCTTGAAGATGCGCTTGAATGCACCCATAAGATTTTCCCCTGTTCTCGTTCGGATGTGGACCACTAACGCATAATTTGACAGAATATCGATGTACGTTAAGATATACCGATTCCCATCGTTGCATTTGGCAAAAACAGTCATATCGATCAAATCGACTTGCCATTGGGCATCTATACTTTCAACGATTCCGCGGAAAATGGAGGGGGGCCAAGGTATAGGTGTCTTATTTTTTAACCCTGACAGGCCTGATGGGGGTGGGGGGTGGGCAACCTTTCTGCGCTATCTCCGGACAATATAAAAGGGGAGCTGAAACTCCGTGACTTTATAGTTTATCATATTTGGGTAATTTTGAAACTATTTGCATCACCTCCCGAGCAGAGGATCGTGGGTAAATTCAAGATGGCGGCCAAGTGGGAGTACCAGAAAAGTGATGTTTTCGTCATATTTCTTTAAAAAATCTGCTTTTCTCCGATGAAAAGTGAGCAAAAACTATATTAATTCACATCAGATTGATACTTACTAATTTATCAATCAGTTTTTGCGGAGAAAATGCATAGATAAAAAATTCAAAAATTCTGACCGAAAAATCGACCAGAAAATGTCGTCTTTGAAACTGACATCACTTCGACGTCATCAAGGTGGCCATCTTGGATTTTTTTTGCATTTTCTGCTAGAGTGTGATCCAAGGGTATAGTGTGGTAAGTTTCAGCCCTGTAGCTCAAGGGGTAAGAAAGGGGGTGGCCGGGGGGGGCATTTCGCACCTCTCCTCCCCCCTCCCCAGGTCTGGACACGCCCAAAAAAGCCCAAGCAAGGTAGGGTTAGCCAATCTTGGACTTGAGCACGTTATATCCCTTGGAGCTTGGCGACAATGCAATATACGCAGCCGGATTCCCGAGGCTATAATGCCACGTATCCAACACCTCCTCTCAGCTCTTCTTATTGAATGACACAGGCAGACCGACAGACAGACATACAGACAGATTTTGAATTTGTGGCCTCCCATCCTAAGTTGGATGATGTAGGCCATACCATTGAGTTTGCTTTAAAAAAGAGTCAATTAAAATTAATACGGTGTTTGAGTATAAAAAATAAATACTTTACGTTTGATTTTTAAAATAAAATCTAAATAATTTAAAAGATAAAAAATGTATTATATAGACATGTATATTGAAACTTCAAAGGCGTTAGTCAGCAAGAAGGAAGAGGTAATAATGATAATTTAAATATAACCAGCATATTTTGATCATTTATAACATTAAACGACCCTATTCATTAAAACTATAAAACTGAATTAAAAAGGCCAGAGTAGAACATGCATATTGTTTTCACAAAAAAAATAAAAATAAACACATCATATGGATGTGAACATGAGTAGGTGGTTATTAAAAACAATATTTGATATAATATCTCTACTCCTCCTGACGAGCACCGTGAATGAGGACCGCACATGATATCCTCAGACACCAATATTCAACCAGAAGGAGCAAAGACATCATTAAAAACAACGCTCTTTTAATGAGCAGAGGTATATTTGTACAACTTTTGACCACCAAAACTCATAATTTATAATTATATGCATGTACTATCATAGTAATCAGCATAATTCTAAAAGATTGTTATGCCAGCAACGACACGCAATTGAAATCAATCATTAAAGAAAAAAAAAATAAAAAAAAAATAAACGAGCGATAATTTCAGACGAATTAATATTAGAATCAATAATGGGGGTAAATATATCACATGCATATCACAGATAAATTTCAATAAAAGAAAATAAAACACATGCAAATCATGCGATAAACACAATGTTAAATATGAGTCAGATATATATATCACAGCTAGTAGATAATCAACATTCAAAAAATATAAAAAATATAAAAATATAAAGTTGACCTCACATTAGCTAAGACGCTGAGACACAATGAAAAGTTTAGACATGCAAAAATTCAACAATTAAATCTCCAACATCTGCCGATAAAATTGGCAACAGCCTGGTATACCTTGCCATGATTTCGGCTTGGCTTAACAACGGTCTCCATGGACGGGTTAAAAACACCTGCCTGTAAAAGATCATTGAAAAATGTAAAACGTTCATTATCATATCTAGAACAGTAAAATAATAAGTGAGGAATATCATCCTCAACCAAACATTCATCACATAAACCCGTCTCATGGAGGTTGAATCTATGTAAATAAGAGTTGGTGGGTAGATGACCAGACTGCGCTCTAAAAAATAAAACTTCATAACGTCGACATGACAAAGAAAACTCGTGTAATAAAATAACAGAGGGATTAAATGAATAATAAAAACGTCCCTTATTTGATGTGTCCCAGTCGTCCTACCACACGCGGATAAACCGAAGTTTGAGCATTGACATCACCTCAGATAAAGCAAGCTCGAGGGGTAATGTAATATGTCTTAAATTCAGAGCCTGCTTGGCAAGTGTATCGGCCTGCTCGTTCCCTGATATACCCACATGAGACGGAATCCAAGCAAATGATACATGAACACCTTGATGAAATAATGGTGTATAAATATGTAAAATTTCAAATAAAACTGGACGGGATTTATTCCATATACATGTAAAATGCATCATTGCTTGGAGAGAGCTAAGTGAGTCAGTAAAACTCACAGCTCTAGCTGGTCTGAATTCAGATAAAAAGCGAAGTGATAATAAAATTGCAAGAAGTTTAGTTTTGAAAACAGAAACGTGGTCAGATATACGATAAAACTTATTATACTTGATCTCAGGTATAGTAAAAGAGGATCCAGTTTTCCCAGACTCCGGGCACTTGGATCCATCTGTAAAAATCTGTAACTATTAAGATCAACTAAAAAACATATATTCTTTGGCATATGCTGCAATCTGATGTGGGGGGTCAGATTTTTTAATTTTATAATGTAACTCAAGAGAAATATCAGAGCATTTTAATTGCCATCTTGGGGGTAACATCTTGCTGAATACCTAAGTCATTCGTATTAAGTGTACAACAAATAAAATTTGACCTTATACTAAATGGGTCTGGATTTTTAGTATTATCAATGTAATATCGGTCATATTTAGACGGGTTAAAAACAGAAATAGCAGAATTGTTATGAGAAGATTTAAGTTTCAGAGAATATTTTAGAGTCCGCATGCGCCGTCTGATATACAGGGGCCACTCATTACTCATAACCTGTAGTACATTCAGTGGTGTTGTTCTGAGCGCCCCTGTACATATACGAAGTGCTGAGCACTGAACCGAATCTAATTTTTCTTTCAGTGTGGCGCATGCGGAATCATATGCTTCACACCAATAATCTAGGCGTCAGCGTATAAGAGCTCGATAAAGAAGCAAGAGCGATGTACGGTCAGCTCCCCAGGATGTCCTTGACACAGAACGCATTAAATTTAAAGCTTTGTGACACTTGTCAACAACAGATGTTATATGTTGTTGCCAAGTTAAACGTTTATCAAATATAACCCCAAGATATCTAAATGAGTTAGATACTTTTAACAATAGTGTTGTTTAAAAGAAGATCAAGTTGACCTCGAACAAAACGTTTAGTAACAAGCGCTGGATGAGCGCAAAGACCTCCGTCGAGGGAACAGAGTTCGTAGGGGAATACATCACTGAATAACATAGGGCCGGATGCCAAGCTCAATTTTGTTGGACGTTAACTTCACCAATGGTAATTAAACTGAGATTAAGGGTTCCCCACTAGCATGTGCAGCTAGGGATGTGGAAGTCACATTCCGGGTTCCCCGCAAATAATTTTCGTTTGATTTCACGTGCTTGAAATATTGGAGTATGGAATAGAGTAGTACGACGAAATTCCGATACGTTGACTTTGTCAAATACGTTAGATATGCATAAATTTTGCTCGTATGTAAAGTGTTATGTCCGTTTCGGCCGAGTTAACATTAGTGGTGTTACCGCGGTGCCAGTTTCGTTTTGCCTGGTTATGATCGATTACAGCGTCTGTAATAATTTTAGCTCTTAAATGAATATGTACTGTGAAAGCGGAGGTCGCACTTTACCTGGAAATGTCGGTGAGGAAGTGTGGTTTTCCTTTATTTCTTTCTTAGACATGTAGTTTTGTCACATTGTTTCATCCACGGACACTTCGTTGGAACTAGCTCTGTGCGCTCGATTAGTATTTGTGATTCAAATTACGCATTTGTGCGTTCCTATATTTATATCAATAAATGTTGGGGATTATGTAACTTATGTTTCCATACTAATTATTTTTCTAAAATTAGAGATTATTCATATTTTGAGGTCTTGTTCTTTACTAAAATATGGCCTTGTAAAGCTGTCAAACGCCAGTGTTTGAATTCTGATTGGCTCTGCCAATGAAATCGCGGTACGTAAGCCATGTGATCTCTACATCATCTGTCGGCCTATATGAAGTTCATGTAAGGTAAGATCTGTGCATTCTGCCCCTTGTTCTTGACGAGGTATTATCAACTTGCCACGGCAAGAGATTACAGACATACAAATATATATATATATGTCATCCTACATCTTATAACGAAAATAGCTGACATGTGGTATCCTTCAGGATGGTGTTTTACCAAAGTGAATATCCTTCATGTTGAGGTATCCTACAGTGGTGAATGGAAGGATACCATAGATATCAGGATATATATATCCTTCAGGATACAATAGATGTCAGGACATATCCTTCAGGATACCATAGATGTCAAGTCGTATATCCTTCAGGATATCATAGATGTCAGGATATATATACTTCAGGATACAATAGATGTCAGGATATATATATCCTTCAGTATACTATAGATGTCAGGACATATCCTTCACTCTGGATACTATAGATGTCAGGACATATCCTTCAGGATACCATATATGTCAAGTCATATATCCTTCAGGATACCATAGATGGCAGGATATATATCCTTCCGGATACTACAGGTCAGGTTATATATCCTTGAGGATATCGAAGATGTCGGGTCCAATATCCTTCAGGATACCATAGATGTCAGGCCATATATCCTTCAGGATACTGTAGATGTCAGGATATATATCGTTCAGGATACTATAGATGTCAGGTCATATATCCTTAAGGATAATATAGATGTCAGGGCATATCCTTCAGGATACCATAGATGTCAAGTCATATATCCTGCAAGATACCATAGATGTCAGGATATATATCCTTCAGGATACTATAGATGCCAGGTTATATATCCTTAAGGATATCGAATATGTCGGGTCCAATATCCTTCAGGATACCATAGATGTCCGGCCATATATCCTTCAGGACACTGTAGATGTCAGGATACATATCCTTCAGGATACTATAGATGTCAGCTAATATATCCTTCAGGATACTATAGATGTCAGGACATATCCTTCAGGATACCATATATGTCAAGTCATATATCCTTCAGGATACCATAGATGTCAGGTCATATATCCTTCAGGATATATATGTCAGGATATATATCCTTCAGGATACTATAGATGTCAGGTCGTTTATCCTTAAGGATACAAAAGAAATCTGGTTATATATCCATAAGGATACCAAAGATGTCGGGTCATATATCCTTAAGGATACCATATATCATTAAGGATACCCAAGAAGTCAGGATACCATATATCCTTAAGGATATCCAAGAAGTCAGGATACCATATATCCTTAGGGATACTAGATACGTAGGAATGTCACATATCCTTAAGGATACTGAAGTGGTACTATCCTGCAGGATACTTGTCTATTTCATATAAATCAAATTAGAAGCTGTTATATTGATAAATATCCTTAAGGATACTTCATTTTAACTATTATGAAACCAACAGAATAATAAAATCCGCATTAGTTTACTTTGGTATAGTTATATTCCAATTTGAATAGTTAATATCTTTTAAAGGATATTCGAACCAAGATATGCCTGTTTCCGGAGATGAAACTGCACTACAGGTACCTTAAGTACTGCAGGTGGACCAGGTTTTGTCTTGTAAATCTACTATAGATGTTGTGTAATACTGAGAGATGTATCCTATGATTGAGTAGCACGACCATAGGGAGATGCCAGGATTGCTTAGACGGCACTGCAGGATAGAGTAAGAGTTACCTATCAGGAGCTGCAGGTGGATCGTGGACTAGGTAGTGCTATCCTTAGACGGCGGGAGCGGTTACGTGTCTTTAGGGTATCAAAAACCAGTTGTTCAGGACTGCAGGTTGGTCACTTTAGTAATTCAGGAGAACTGGCTTAAGGGACACTGGGAATACCTTTGATATTCTACCTCGATAGAGGAAATCATGGTTCGAGTGTCCTTGAAGGAATGTTAGTATTTCAAAACCTGTACTTATTCTTTTTCTTTTGGTATAATAATTAATACAGCCTTTTTGATACAAGCAGTGTATGATTTATTTAGGAGAGGGCTAAATTCTAGTTCAGCCACTGTACGAAATATATACTTTATCGGGCGCTCATGTACCATATTAAATCGGTTTACGCTTCGGTGAATTAACCCTGCGATTTGTACAAAGATGAATCTTGTAAAATACATGTATATATAAAAGCACTTTGGAAATAAGAATATAATTACTATACTTTGAAACTGAAAATTTGGTGTTGACTCCATCTTTCAGTAGTTGTTTCATTTATCTACTAAGTGTAACGTTGAAATTAAGACTCCCTGTAAAGCTTTGCTGATGTATCCTCTGGCTGGGTTAGAAGTGAATGACCCACCTTAGCAACTCGACTTACCATGAGTATTTGGTGAATAGAGGCGAACCCATGTACCGAGCGCCTTCTAAATGAGATAGACGTTACCATGGTGATACTATGAGAGAGAAGAGCCAGAAGTCTATGAGATGATCTGTGACCTACAGCATATGGGTGGGCTAGTGATTTTGGTCTATGGAAAAGGCTCTTTTCATGTCTATGGTATTCCTACGAGGGTCGTGACACCTTACGTCACTGGTGGCAGCAAACTAACTTGATACAAGACACACTCTATCAGTCGACCAATCAGAAAATTTGTTACAGTATATTGATGGAAAACCTGGAATACTGCTTGAGACATTAGGCCCCTTCCCACCCACACCTCTCCCTGAGAGGACGCCCTCACCCAAATCAACACGTTAGTGGCAGAAATGAGACCCTGTGTGCCTAGTTTTACCAGCTTGTAATTTTGTGCTATATCAACACTTCATATTTTGTATGTGTACAGTATAGCATCCTCATTGACAGAATCCTCTACAAAACACATCTGATTTTACCGACAATCCGTTCTGATCTGTCTCAGCATCATGTGATGATGATTTAATGAGCTCGGAATAATTTTGTATACTGGTGTTACAGGTCACCTTCACCATAATGTATCAATTACATTGGACTTGTACATGTATCACATTCATATTGAATGGTGATGGCTGATGAGAATATTGCCCATATGGAACAAATGGCTGGATTCCAGCGAATAAAAAGTTCATGTTATTCATAAACAACATACAATTAATAATACTATCAAATAATTATGTATATTCCTTGTCGACATCAATATAATACAGACTATATTATGACTGAATCATGGTAACAGATATTCAAGGGTATATATGTCTAAACTAAACTGAAGGAGACCCATGATGCGTATTATATTATGTTGTAAAACTTCACTTGCTAATCTCGATTATGTTGCTTATTGTGATAATAAATGAAGTTATGCAAATAAATTTAGCATGATTGCCCATTACCCTCAAATTAGAAATATCTTCAGCAGCTAAAGTTAAGTCAATCATAACAATATATAACACCATGGTATTGTTGTAATATCACCCAGTTATTGATCTTTGGTTAAGAATGTAATGAGATACATATACCTGTTCTTTGTGTTATTCTGTATGCGGTTCATTCTGTATGTATTTTATACATGTACATATACCAAAAGTGGAACTGAAATTTGAATAAAATAATCAAAATATGTTCGGTTTTTACCTCTACTCAGGAAATGAAGTCTTTGTTTCTAGAAACTAAATCATTTCAGACACATTCAAGTCCTCACCTGGTCAAGGGAGATAATTTTGTAAAAAAAAAAAAGACAAGTTTCGATCCACACTGGTGCAGACCAGAAAGTTTTATGACCTTTGATGATATTTGTGGAGCATGCACAGGACTTCAACTTTCATGAATCTGATATTATCCACACAATTCCATTCTACATGATATTTTCCACAGTATATTGATGGAAAACCTGGAATACTGCTTGAGACATTAGGCCCCTTCCCACCCACACCTCTCCCTGAGAGGACGCCCTCACCCAAATCAACACGTTAGCGGCAGAAATGAGACCCTGTGTGCCTAGTTTTACCAGCTTGTAATTTTGTGCTACATCAACACTTCATATTTTGTATGTGTACAGTATAGCATCCTCATTGACAGAATCCTCTACAAAACACATCTGATTTTACCGACAATCCGTTCTGATCTGTCTCAGCATCATGTGATGATGATTTAATGAGCTCGGAATAATTTTGTATACTGGTGTTACAGGTCACCTTCACCATAATGTATCAATTACATTGGACTTGTACATGTATCACATTCATATTGAATGGTGATGGCTGATGAGAATATTGCCCATATGGAACAAATGGCTGGATTCCAGCGAATAAAAAGTTCATGTTATTCATAAACAACATACAATTAATAATACTATCAAATAATTATGTATATTCCTTGTCGACATCAATATAATACAGACAATATTATGACTGAATCATGGTAACAGATATTCAAGGGTATATATGTCTAAACTAAACTGAAGGAGACCCATGATGCGTATTATATTATGTTGTAAAACTTCACTTGCTAATCTCGATTATGTTGCTTATTGTGAAAATAAATGAAGTTATGAAAATAAATTTAGTATGATTGCCCATTACCCTCAAATTAGAAATATCTTCAGCAGCTAAAGTTAAGTCAATCATAACAATATATAACACCATGGTATTGTTGTAATATCACCCAGTTATTGATCTTTGGTTAAGAATGTAATGAGATACATATACCTGTTCTTTGTGTTATTCTGTATGCGGTTCATTCTGTATGTATTTTATACATGTACATATACCAGAAGTGGAATTGAAATTTGAATAAAATAATCAAAATATGTTCGATTTTTACCTCTACTCAGGAAATGAAGTCTTTGTTTCTAGAAGCTAAATCATTTCAGACACATTCAAGTCCTCACCTGGTCAAGGGAGATAATTTTGTGGAAAAAAAACGAGTTTCGATCCACACTGGTGCAGACCAGAAAGTTTTATGACCTTTGATGATATTTGTGGAGCATGCACAGGACTTCAACTTTCATGAATCTGATATTATCCACACAATCCCATTCTACATGATATTTTTGCCATAGCACCGATAAACTAGATCCCTTCATTCATGTGGTCTAGATCCAGGAGCTATTGGGAGCTGCAGGTTTTGTAAAAGTTAGATCCAATTATTCTGAGAGAAGGAATGAAGTCCGGCATGGTTGTTTTGAGTTAGAACTGGGCATCCTTGAAAATGTCTGACTGATTAACACATGTATCACTCTGCCGGTGGTCATTACATGCGTAATGTTTACTTCCTGAGGAATCAGCTGATATCCAATGTGTGTGTGTGTGGTGGTGGGGGGGGGGGGTAACATTGTGTAACAGTCCTGTTGCATCTGATATCAGAAGTGCTATATTTATTGATTTTCTTTTTGTCTAATTGTCTTCTGTTCAAGTCATTTGGCATCGGTAAAACCTGAAATGTATATCATGATCTCCTTATTTCATCTAGTGATAGTGTCTGTTTGGTTCCAGATCACGGGGCTGAACAAGGCATGTGAAATGTGATCGTATGGCAAATAAATGCCCAGTGGTATGTCCAGGGCTTAAACTAAAAAATTGTGAAAGGTTCCATCCATGCTATCAGTCAAAAATCTCAATAATGTAGGCCTACATGTGGAATGTAGACACTCCTTTGTTTCAGCTACAATTCAGAATAAGTTTTCAGAATATTATCAGGTTTTAACAAGCAAATTATTCTTCATCAACAAGTGTCACAGCACACAATGATATGTGGATGTCACTAAAGTGTTAGGATAAATGAAAAGAACAGTATATGTATATCATTTATCAGCTTTTTAAATAAGTTTACAGACTCACGCAGGTAGATCAATTTGGTGCTTCTGCAAAATCCAACCATTATTCAACTGCCAAATGCCAAGATAAATAGCCTCCCCCCGCCCCGGAAATATAATTTATCAGCAAAATTTAGAATAACTGTTTTTAAACAACCAGGCTGGTGGATATCATCAACAGAAAGAAAAAAAGTATCAGAAAAATCAGGCCTAGGGCATCGTCGATTGTGCTGTTGTCTTCCAGTCAGTCAGTCACTCAGTCAGTGTAATATGCAACAACAACAACAACAACTTGCACTATTTGGTTCGCTTCGACATAAGTCATCAGCTGACAAATACTTTACGATATATAGAAATGACGGGTGGTGTACTATGAATCATTGAGTTGTAATGCCATCAAATGGCGACAATAAACTTACCAGAAAAACGGCAAAAAATCGCATTGTCCAACTCTACAAGCTGGAGGGCCGCCATGTTAAATCTCCCGGTGGATGGGAAGTGGAACCCGACTACAGAAGCAAGGCCCATTGCAATGCATTGCAATGGGGAACCCCATTATTTCAATTGTGTCCAACAAAAGTGCGTCAAAATTTCGTCGGGAACCATGACAATCCCTATTGGAAATCCTATGAGTCGTGGGTTCCCCATATGACAATTATTTGGCGGGAGATTTCACGTTGCGCTCCTAGATCTCCGTCTGATCGACGGAGGTAAAAACCACAGCTCAGTTTTGACTGAGGAAAACTTGAACCCCCACATCAAACTCCATTTCTTAATATCATTCAAAGCCTGTTGAATATATTTCTTAGCAGTGTTAAAATTACGGCATTTAAACCATATAGCCTTGTCATCGGCAAATAATGAACAATTTATTTTGGGATTAAGGGCAGTTGGGAGGTCATTAATAGCAATATTAAAAAGCGTGGGAGATAAGACACTGCCCTGGGGCGTACCATTCTCTACTAAAACCAAGCGAGATAATTCTCGACCAATACGAACACGAATAAAACGGCGGTAAGTGTCCTTCGTTTTATGTAGAGGCACCCTGGGTTGACTGAGCCTAGGCGGATAGTCTATGGCATCGCCGTCTTCCTCTGTTTCATTGGTACGATTGCTAATTTGGCCGCTTTAATCAGGGCACGAACCCAGCCAAAGTTGACCGGTGTAAAAAACTGGTCCACAATATGCACCACTTTATCGAAGGCCGTCCACAGATCAAGGTATAGGGTGAAGCTTTGCGTAGGGTCATGGTAAAAGCCCACACGCGCGATAAACGGAGCATGGTGTACGTAGATGGCATTCCCGTGGATGAGATTCCCGTCGACCTCACCGCACAACACCCGTTTAACTTTGACAGTCGTCACGGTGTAGCGTAACCTTATTCGACATGGCCCCATGGCCCGACCAGCACACTGCCAAAAATTTGTTTCTAGCAATCAGAAGAAAAAAAATTGAAACAAGAATTATTTTCTAGGGAGTCACACAAGAAATTGTTTCTCAACAAGAAACCTACCTTTTCTTGTATTGAGAAAAGAATGTTCTCAATTTCAGAAAAATCATAAGAAAAAATTTCTCAAAAAATTCTCAAATAAAAAAAAATGTTTTCTTAAACTGAGAAAAACATTTTCTCATATCAAGAAATCTGGTAAGAAAATATTTCTTAAATAATTTTCTAGGGAGTGACACAAGAAAATTCGTGAAAACGAGAAAAAATTTCTTGAAATGCTCAATAAAAAAAATTCTTATTCTAAATTGCTTAAGTTTTTTTCCTTAGAACTAGAAAAATGTAACAAAATGTTTTCTCAAAATCAGATTCATTCTTCCTTCTTTTAAGAACATTCGGCAAATTTTAGTTGCACATTATTTTCTTAAAACCAGAACAAATTCTCTTTTTGGTGGATTCATTATGAATCCGGGGCCATATATTAGCTACTCAACCAGACATATTTAAACAAAAGGTTTAACCATCTAAGACTATAATGATGTATATTTGATGATATTTATAACTACCTATGCTAAAATAGTTGTACAACCTGACTAATTACAGAACGGGTATCGTCGGTAAGAGGTTAGGTCTAAAAATAATAAAAAAATTGTCAAAAGTGTCAAACTAGGAAATTTTGGAATTTAAAGGACAGAGTCTTGTCTGTGCCTCGCATCTCTGTGTAGACTAATGCACTTGTCAATTGGATCCCCACCCCCAGGGATGGTGGGGACATGATGGGGCTAAAACTAAATAAGGCGTGGAAAGAATTCCCCGGGATGTGGGGTATGACGGGGCTATTAGGACCAAACAAAATAATATGTGTGTTTACTGTTACCCGACCCTACCTAGCAAAAATATGCCGATCCTCCGTCGTTTTGCGACTTGGGCCCCCAAAAAATGACCGAAATCCGGCGACCCAGTCAATTTCCATGACCGAGTCCTTATTTTTCAGGTGTAACTTTTTGAACACCCATCGAACGCTGAAAGACCTCCGCCGTGATAGGTCGATCACTCGACGCAGTCAGCACGGAGTTAGCATCCATGTGGTGAAGATTTGTTGATCTGTTGATTTGTAGATACTTTTCCGGTTTAATCGATGATGATAACATGAACATTTGATGGAATACTCGACCACAATTTACACTGACCTACATATACAGGAAAAAAATTGAGCATTTTTTTTGTTGTGATGTGCCTACCAACCCTAAAAAAATATGTCATAAAATTTTGGAGTAAATAAAAGAAAAAAGCCTACCTACCTACCCTATGTTCAAAATGCATGTAACAGTAAACACACATATTATTTTGTTTGGCCTAAGGATAAACCAGGTAAAACAAATAAGTAGCTTAATAAAAAACTAAACATAAATCAGTATAAATAATGCAAATAAATGGGAAACAATAAATATATTTCAGAAGAAAATTAATATGAATAATAAATCATATAAAATAATAATCATCACACACAACAAGTACAGTTATTACTGTACAATGACAGTTTGGTCCAGAATATTGGCGAACTGCTATCAATATGTAAGCAAGAAAAGGTATTATTCTGTGTGTGATTTAAAGGCTGCTCTTGCTCCACCTCACAGCTTTAGGAAGAACTTTAATAACATTCCACATGGAAGCATACCAAATTAATAAGATAAATTGATCCGGAGTAAATGTTGTATTGGCAAATACGGAGTAGCGTCCCTTGTCACTATAAGCGGTGTTGAATTTCCTGCACACAACAACAACAGGGTGCATTCATTTTGCGTTTCGTGTCGAGTAGACTCAATTATAATCATTATTTAGAATCTCCACAAATTAATCAATAAACTAGATCAAAGTATTTTACTTCGAACGGATTGTGATGAGCGCGCATTGTGAGAACTTGCGCAACAACAACAGTGCCACGTCGTATGTGGGGTCGATACGACGGGACTAGGTAGGTCTATGGTCAATGGAAAATGCCCCACAGGGTGGGGATATGTTGGTGACAGGACATTGTCAAACTTTTTTTTGGCGGGGGGAGGGGGGGAGGTGAATTCGAGTGGATCCAATGGACAAGTGCATAAACGTGAACACTATAGACTGACGTGTCAGAATCGAAAATAGGGAAATTTCCTTACCAAAGCACTGATTTTTAGGATAATTTAGAGCGAAATGGTGACAAGGAATAAGCTGATTTAAAAAATCCATGACAAATTAGTTTGGAAGCTATCAACAAAAGAAAAACAAACTTAAGAAAATTGTAAATAATAGCGGTATTCAGTAGAGCACAGCGTAATATTAGTTCAGCGAGGCTTCGGTGCAGATAGAGCAGACGACAGGAAATGCGCGTGCCGTGCTGTCGTTACTATGGCTCTGTCGCGTCATTCAAGGTCATTGACCACGTGGTGTGATGAGCATTACCAAAAAAAAGCTAATCTCGTTTTGCTTATACAGCTCAGCAGAGTAAAAGATTACACTGGACTAATTAAAAGGGGAGAGGAAAAAATACCGGGAGATTATGGGTATCTAGTTATAAAGACATCAAATTACACAAGATATGTACATGATATATTTACAGATATATATATATATGTCTGACCCGTGTAATAATAAATTATAATAACTAACTCACAGAACTGGCGAACTTTCTGTACAGAACATATAAAACCCAATATATATGTATAACTGTTCACTTTAAATCATGGTATATTTTGTTACAAATGTAAAAACCTTGTAGGCCCTATCATTGAACGTTTATATTTGCCGATTTCGTATCATAAATTTTCCGAAGACAGGCTAACTTGACAAACCTAATACGGTTTTGATGGTATATTTACCATCTTGTCAATAACGGATTTTAGCCACACATTATAGAAATAGGAAATTTCTGGGGGTTTTCTTGCAGATGGCATTGAACCTGTAAGTCAAATCGACAAAAATGCCTTTTTTTGGAAAATGACATCACTGTGATGTCATCAAAGCGGCCATCTTAGAATCATTCAAGGGTATAATGTGGTAAAAATAATATTCGGGGAGGAAGGGAGAGGGGGGGATGATCCAATCCGCCTCTCCAGGCCTGTGTACGTCTTGCCGAAAATCTCTTTGCCAACTGTACTTTGTTCCCCATGACTCTTTTGTCCTTTTTTCTGTCTTCTGTCTAGCTTGGGACGATTATTTCACTAAAAGAGATGACAGGGAAACGTTACTCTTACATGTATCTTGCCTGAACTATTTTACTGTATGGGGTGGGCGGGGGGGGGGGGGGTCGGACTCGTACCCGGGATTAACTTCACACTATATCTTGCACTGCCAGAAAGTGTTGTTTAAAATGACGACAAAAATCATTAAACAGCACCGTGAGTGACAACACCACAAAAACCACCCTGACCTAGCCATTTCAGTGGAATCCCAAAACCCACACCTTGACCACAGACAATCAACGGAAACAAGAACAGCTTCTACATTCAAATCAAATCGAACAATGCCTACCACAACCACGGACAATTGAAACCAGTCACTGAAGACAACACAGATCAGATGTGCCACACCTGAGATGCCACCGATGTAACGATTGTCCAATGCAAATATGATCCTTTGACTTTCACCAATATAGGATGTAGACCTATCCTGTACCCTCAATACACACTCCAAGCAATTGTTACAGGCACAGATTTCTGGAAGAACCCACCTATGGTTCTCCCAGTTTTTTTTTCTGGACGACTTTGTGTGTACAGAGGGTTACAACGACAAAGGAATCACCCACGAAACTACGATGTACAATGAACACATACTTACCATACATGGTGCAATAAAGACAAGTGATATTACAGTGCTACACATCACATTATCAAGTTCCTGTTGCTTCTCAGCAAAATGCATTGAAGCAACAGGAACCTGAACCCACCCAACCACCCGCTCCAAAGTGAGTAGGACTGAAGCCTACTATGGACAAAACAATTGGCCTGTCAGATTCAATGGGTGATAGCAAAGGGGTCTCCATGGACAGGAGATTATGCATGTGGTATTCTCATGAATAAATCCGTATTCACTTCCAACAAAAGGCTACCTTATAAATGCCTTACCGTAGAGATGAACCTCCAGGGATATTTCCCATCTCCACCCCCAATCCCCCCACCCCCCTTCGACATCAGACCAAAAAGACCTTATCCAGTTTCCGTTTAAAAATTATTTTCAACTCATTCATCTTGTTCTCGACTTATTTCGTCTCGCCGACTTCACTGTCAACACCTTAAAAATATGTAAATGAACTTTACACAAAAACATCATGGCCACTGTGGGATCATGCATGGCTCATCAGAGACATTACCATTTTCAAAATCATATTCCTAAAAATTCGACCAAAAAGGTCCATGTCCCCCTGCCAGCTTGTCATAGCCTGACGAGTAATCACTGAAGTTGATAGTTTAGAAATGATCGTGATCTACGCCCTTAAGGGTCGGTTAGAATTGTAGTGTGACATTGTCGTTTTTGTAAGAAATTGTAGCACTTTTCAAAATTGAAAATAGCAAATCACATCAAGCTCAAACTTCGCAAACCCAACCAGGTGTGAACTTTGTCAATTTCGATCTGTTTGAAATTTTTTCAAAGATTTTGAAATCAGAGAAAAAAGCACTTCACAAATGTTTAACATTTTTATGCCCCATAGTTGTGCAGCGTACAGTTTCTCCGCGTTTCGCTTATATTTTCAAGAGCTATGGCCCTTTATTCTTGACATCTCTGTGAATTGGGACTTGTCCGAGCTGGATCTTGGTTAATATTGTATGGACAATTATGAAGTTTGCATGATATGTGGCCAGTGCTTTGTAGTTGTGCAGCATGAAGTTTCTCCGTGTTTCGCGTATATTTTCAAGAGTTATATCCCCTTTTGTTCTTGAAATCTTTGTTAATTGGGACTTGTTCGGGCTGGATCTCGGTTAATATTGTAAGGACATTTATGAAATTTGCATGATCACTACCCAATAGTTATGCAGCGTGAAATTTCTCTGCATTTCGGTTATATTTTCAAGAGTTATGGCCCTTCGTTCCTCAAACCTGACTGGCTGGGAAATATGTTTGTCCACGTTGGATCTCGGTTAATACAGAACAGAACAATGGCGGGGCAGTGTTGGACTAAAGCGGAATGGGGGTCATACAATTCAGCAATCTCTGATTGCTTATTTCCTGCGTGTATTATTTAAATATTGACCGGTTAATTGCACCAGGGCAACCCAAATTAAGTGTTAAGTTTGACGTTCCTGTGATTTATTTCCGAGATACTGGATCTTTTTTAGCATGACACCAACCCGTGTCTACAACAACAACATTGTAATGCATGCAGTGGACCCTTAAATTTATAAAAAAAATCTCATATTGCAGCACCGTGCAACCAGAGTCTTGGCCGAAATTGGGCCACCGCCAAGATTTAAGATCGGCGTGTACTCGCCAGTGCAATACAGCCAAGTCAGCAGGTTGATGTATTTAATAAAATACCCAGAATAATAGATCACTGTATAAGCCCATGGGCCTAGTTCTAGGTTCAACCGCAATCTTAATTTTGCATGCTCCTATCCACGACCTGTTCGCCCAGGAGGAGTGCTTCACTTTGGCACCTCACTCGATCCCATCGGACCATGAGGGGCCCACCTAGACCCCAAAACGTCCACCCCAGCGCTATTTGACCCTTGCGCACCATTCTCCATGGGTTCTTCTAATGTACGGGCAGATAACTCTTGCTGGGCCGTCACGTGACTGGAAGTGACCTTTGACGCAGATGTGACACGGATGTTACCTGACCGGATGTGACGTCATAGTGTCGTCAATTTGATAAGTAGTAAAAGGACATCTGGCGTCCTATTTAGGAGCAGAAATGTGCGAATTAGGGGAGATAACCAGGAATTGTGCCAACAGAGATTTCTGTCCCTAAAATGGGACACCAGAAGCGCTTTATATACTACTAATATGGCAGCGGATGGACATTTAGTCAGATTTCACTGACTGATAACTGAGCCAATTGTTGAACTAGATATGTCTAATATGGGATTCAAGTGTTTATTATATATCAAATATTCATGCTGTATTTCAAATAAATCGGTGGCGATGATATCCAACACCCGGTTTATATGATGTGGAATGACCCATTGATGAAATCAAGCGTTCTAAACATGAGCTTAATACTCGTGGATATTTGAAAAATGAGGGTGTTTTTCAGATTTCACAAGACCTCGTATGATTGATAGAAGCGCTATGCGCACATGTTCGTTCACGATTTTTGCTGATCTAAGTTGTCTTTTTCTCTACAGAAAAACGGAAGTCAAATCAAACAGCTCGTCTAATTCTAACTGAATGTGATCCTTTCGACAAGTCCAAGGATGTCTGGCACATTATATATTTGCTGACATGTGCAGCCTTTCTGCGGTATTTGCTACAGTGTCTCCTCGAACTCGTGTGCACATCAATTTATCTACAAGTGTTTATACAGGGGATATGTTCTTCTGACATGCTTATCTCAACACTGGCACGCATATGGGTTGCGCTGAACAGTATGCCTTCGCAAATCTGTAACTATATGTTGAATCATTTGAAAACCCGCATGAACCTGATATGCCCATCTTTGTTTGTATATACAATTCAAACATTTTATTTAGGATTTGCGACGGTCATTTGCTATATTCAAATGATTTAGAAATCAGCCACTTCTGTTATTCGTCTCGGTAATATATGCCCACTGGTTGCATGATTCTAGTATTTGCTCAAATATATTACGGTCTTTTTAGTATTATTTGAACAATCCTTGTTCAATCATGCTGATAACCAATATCATATGGAAAATACACATTTTCAATTACAGAAGCATAAATATTATCCCCACGCTTCACGATTGTACGATTGTTGAATGGAAGCATTCACTAGAGGCTACTTAAGAACACGTTCTCGCTACTTTATGACTGATCATTTCGAATATCATTAACGAGGAATCCAAATGGAATTTTCAAACTTTAGAGCATGAGATTGCCATTATTACTGATTTGTTGGTTTTTATTTACATTTATTTCATGAAGATATTCATATTGGTTGTTGAAATAATGGATTTCAACGAGCTTCTTACCTTGTACAAATGTGGTGTGCAATTGAGCTTTGATGATGTAATGCAATGATCTGTAGATAATTTGATAGAAAAATAATGACATTTTCTTTTCTTAATGTATAATCTTCCGATTTTAGCGACATGGTGGTCATTTGTTTCAGAATATGGTAACCAAGCGTTTTATTTGAATAAGTTAACATATTGGAGTGTTTCTTTGATGAATATGAATCGCAAATACCTTCGTTACTGCATATTCAGTAATTAAGATTCCATAACAAGCGCAATTTCTCAAATAAGCCCTATAGTAACCTGTTACTATGGTAACAGTAGCCCTAAAAATAATTATAACTTGGCATTGTATTGCTAGAGGTCACCTTTGAACATCACTGAATCTCAATTCCATGAAATCTTTGAATATGTTGATCACCATACTTCAATATCACCGCGGTCGTTAAGAGCAGTTAAAAACATCTTCCTGAGAATGACCTCAGATCATTTGGGTTATTGTTATTCAGGCCGAAAGCGGTTCTCTAAATTTGTTGAATAATGCTGGCGCCAAAATACAACCCTAATGTATTTGATCCAGTTCTATATTTAAAATTGTGTTCTCGATAATATTGCCGAATATGATCAACTTCGAATATTATAAATACAGTTCTCGAATTCTGCAAAACACTCTGGTTTTATATACAGCCATTCCTAAAATGGTACCTTTCCATTTTGAAGAAATAACCCCCATAACGTCCGTGCATGGGGATAATTCGAAGGTCAGACCGACTTCAAAGCGGTTCTGGTCAATTATTCTGAAAGGTATGGGATCAGTTCGATAAGATTATCTGAAAACAACAATTTTCCTTATCTCAGTCAATCAGAATGGTATATTTGCTCCATGTTTGCCTAAGTTACATGTAGCTCATGCTATACAGAATCAACCCAACCTGCGCGGCAATCAATGCTTTTCTTGATTCACATACTTGAAAATGATCAATCATTCTCAAATGTCGTGTCATTGTTTCTTAGCCTACAAATTTGATCATGGGCAACTGTTTTAAATGATAGCGTTTCATCTGAAAAAAACTTCTCATGAAGCTGTGTGCCGTGGACCTAAACCTGTTAATGTACCCAAATTTAATTATCTCAACTGTCATTCCGAATGATCTAGGTATTTAAATCCAGACTAAATAAAGTTAATACTATCGTTTAGCCTATTACCGAAGACAATACATTCAAGTTGTGCTAATTTCGACAAATTACTCAGGGCCACTGTGGAAAATCCTTCCGAACG
This sequence comes from Hanleya hanleyi, assembly GCA_036873755.1. NCBI lineage: Eukaryota > Metazoa > Mollusca > Polyplacophora > Lepidopleurida > Hanleyidae > Hanleya > Hanleya hanleyi. The sequence goes on along the minus strand of JAVTVY010017423.1, from coordinate 10,268 downwards.
AAAAACTTTCAATCAGCCGATATACTGTGTCCCATGATCATGTGAAACCATTTCAATTGGCTTAGTTAGATTTTGAGGAAATTTCCTCAAAAGAGCTGTCTTAGCCTGTCAACATAGACATTTATTTCTGATAGATTGACAATATGTTGGTGAACGAACATTTGAGGAAATTTCCTCAAAAAGAACATATGTACCGTGCAGCTAATCCCAGATGGTACATTTCTAGTTTGAGGAAGTTTCTTCAAAACTCTGCCACCTTAGTCTATGAACATAAACTATTTTTGCGAAAGGTGGATTTTGACGGGAGGACATTTTCTCAAAATCTTCTTCGTTCTACACAGATGGTGTATGAAAATGGACTACCATACCGAAACGTAGATTTCAAAATGCAGGGAATTTCTGCCAGAGTGACAATATGTTGGTGAACAATCTTTTGAGGAAATTTCCTCAAACTGAAAATCTGCCCTTTATATGGTAGACCATTTCCATAGACTAGCTATATAGGCAAACAAGATTTTCAGGAAAAGTACTACACTCTACCGCTTGTCCATATTGGCAAGGGCGCAGTGTTTTGAAGAAAGTGTTTTGAGGAAATTTCCTCAAAAACGCGAGTGCCGTACATCCAAGATGTACGTTTCTAGTTTGAGGAAGTTTCTTCAAAACGCTGCCACCTTACAAATGGATTTTGATGGAGGACATTTTCTCAAAATCTTTTTCGTTGACAATGGATTGCCATTCCGAAAAGTAGATTTCAAATTCGATGGAATTCCTGCCAAAGTGACAATCTGTTGGTGAACAATTATTTGAGGAAATTTCCTCAAAAACTGGTGTGTCGGTCAGCTAATCTAAAACCGTTACGGTATATTTCCAGTTTTTCTTCAAAACACTGTTGCCTTGTCAGCATGGACAACGACCGGTTGATTCTGAGGACATTTCCTGAAAATCTTGTTTGCCTATATAGCTAGTCTAAGGAAATGGTCTACCATAAAAAGGTAGATTTTCAGTTTGAGGAAATTTCCTCAAAAAATCTATGTGCCATATAGTTAACAGACGCTCATGGGCAAACATTCTGAATGATATATTTTCAGTTTGAGGAAATTTCTTCAAAAATCTGAGTGCCATATATTTATCCAATGCACATGGACTGTTAACTTTTACAATTGGGCTATCGGTCATACTTGGCCAATGAACATGGACCTTTATTCTGAACGATAGATTACGATTTTGAGGAAATTTCCTCAGAATGCTGGTAGCTCTAGTCAGCGTACGAGCATTCCAAACAAGAATTTTCATTCTCAGAACATTCCTTCAATAGGCGGGTTTCCCAAGTTAGCATTTGACATGGATAATCAGATGTGAACACTTATATTTCCACGAAATAAACATTTTATACAACACTTTTGATTATTTCTTTCTCTATTCTGTCTTTTGAGGGAAAGTCGAGACAGTCGACTATTATTTTGGACTTCGTTCTGTGCATTACTTTCCTTTGTCTTCTAATTATGCAGCTGAACTTCAACATCTAGTTACACGTAAAAGTAATTTACTGCCTGTCCAAACGTCAGAGAATTCGGCATTGAATTAACGGATTCTTTTCTCAGTGCCCACGGAGATTGCGTTATCAGGTTGGATAATGCGAACATCACCTGATTGTATTATTGCGCCATCGTTTTCCAGCGAACGATCGAACGATGGCAAACAAAGAAGGGAGAAAACGCAATGGTTTTCTGTAAAACGAACGACTTCGTTCACTGGCGAACGAACCAATGCGTTGAATGATTTTTTCAATGGTTTTCCACGAAAATCAAAACGATGGGTGTAGAACGACTTGGTTTTTTTTCAGAGATTTAAACGAACGAACCAAAAACGTTAATTGGGAACGATTCCTAACCCTCTCTGTACCGTATCGGTACAATTGTGCCGATAGAAATATAGACCAATGATTGCCTATCATTGGCATACAAAAATTTGAAATTTCTATACGAATATTTTTATCATATGTTGTGCGAAAGCTTGTAACTACGTAGGCGATGATAAGTATATCTTCGCTCAATTGATGTTTATAACAGTGTTGATACCAGCATGGATCTGTTAAAAATTCCGGTACAGAGTGAGTTAACCTGGACATGTCTTTAAGTGGCATGTTTCGCCTGTAGCCCTTACAGCCGTTCACGCAAAAGGACGTGGTCTGGTAATATTTTGCTCAATTCTAAAGCAAGTTTGAAAATACTTGGCTTCATTGTTCTTGAAAAATAAAGGCATCAATACATTCATTAAATATTACACTTTTCTACCGTTTTTTTTTTATTGGCTCCACTAAGGCATGACTTTCACCAGGCTGGCTATAGACAGACTGTTAGATAGCGTCGTTGATAAGCAGTTTCTCCCGTAGGAGTAAGGGTTGGAGGGTAAATACCATATCGGCCAGATGCATCAGAAGTCTCATCTGGAAATTCCGATCATTATGATTTATGTTTTATGTCAGATTGACACAATGATTGATATTTAGAATTGGTGGATGCTTTTTTATATTATTATTATCCATCCCGCAAAATAATTCAGCTATCCTTGGACGAAGATATTTCAGAGGCGTGTTCAGGGCGAATAACGTTCTGATGAATGCGAACCTTGTCTCCCCCTCTCCACACACATACATGTACATGTCGAGGACGACTTTTATATGGGGATGTGGTCAGCTTTTATAGAGAAATGTGACAAGGGCTAACTATTCTATATTCTGCCCCCATATGGCACACATGTTATTTCTGCTGTCGCATCCTCTGTTTCCGGCTCATTCTCCCTGCAAACTGGTCACGTGCTACCTACTCCTTCGGATTTCCCTGCGTCTTGCTCACACAAGCATCGTTGTCACCTACCATCCGCTTCGCCTCATCACGGGTAGCCGCATACGATATATGCATATTATATAAGTGGGTTTCACCAATTCCTGTTCTTGCAAAGTAAAGTAAAGCAGGAAAGTAATACATTTAGCTCAAGATAATCAACACGGAAGATTAGAGAACTATTTAACTAATGAATTAAAACAAGCAGCAAGTCCGTGGACAGCGTAGTAGGAAGGGGTCATAGGAGGTGATGACTACAGTTAGCTAAAGATGAAAACGATACCGCTGACCCATGTCCGATCTGATCTCGCACATGGGTCCATCTAATCTCACACATGGGTCCCTCTGCTAACGGTTAAAATTCCACAGCTTGGAGACGATTTATGTATTCTCTCAGAGCATCAGCTACTACGCCTTCAATACGTGACCCAAGCTATTTAGCTACTAAATCTTAAATTTCTGTATATGTCATATAAATTTCATCAGCTGGACCGTGGAAAAATCAGCCTTATTCTTTAAAATCTTTGCTCAAGTAATCTGACAAATCGATAGGCTAAGCATCAGTGATCAGTTGTTCAGCTTCGAGATTGGACTGACATGTTCACGTTTTTCGACTGTTCATTCTGGTACAAATGCTGCTCCAGTACACGATGCACTACAGGAAGAGAAAATAAAGCATTTTCATATCATTATATGAACTAATAACTACGACGCAAACAACACTGCTCGGTACCGCTTGTCTTCGCAATGTGTTCATATGATCACGTCAGATATGTGATCTTATCTTCACGTGTGATAGTGTTCTACTGTTCACGTATAGAAACACAAATGGTCTTTGTGATTTTCTGATGCCAGAAATATGACTGTAACCGGAAAATCCAAACTGATCCAAAGCTTGAAGTGTGGATCCCCCCTTCCACATATGTTGAACAATGTATACGACCATCAACCTAGGTTTTGGTTTCAACTCATGATCGTACAGGGCGAAGAAGTGGTCGGTTGAATTTCTAAATTCTTGCAACACTTTGACGTTAAAATTGAGTGAAATGATTTGACGTTAACATTGAGTGAAATGGTTGCATATTATCACTTATATATTTAGTATATTATATTAACACTTACACTTAGTCAACATCGCCCCCAATTTTTTGCACAAATTGAGCATGTTCTTGCGGTAAAATTTTACTGCAACAGTATGGTCAACTTCTCGAGTTCCAGAGACTAACAGCATATTTCTTGTAGATACTATATCGTATACATACCCTCTCTCATATGGCAGTATCAGCTTGTAAAGTACTGATACTGTAATACATTTGTTTATAGTGTTCAATTAAATCAATTTCCTCTAAACCTGCAACTGGGAATGCCCGACCGAAAGCAAAGCTCATCAAATTAGCCGACCATTCGGCTAATCAGAACTACAATTTGGTCGTACCAATCAGGTGTTGTGATGCGGATGTGAAGGTATTTTGGGATTAGGATTGCCTATTGTATTTGGCGTGTCACACATTCATTCTTACTCCTATAGGCATTCAGATATTTATTTGGAATAAATGAAATATTGCAGACATATTGAATGAGATTAAGAGCGCAACATATGTATTATCTCACTGTCTGAAATGATCTACATTTTCTTACAGTATTAAGTTCAGAAGTTACGATTCAGTAACACTTTGCCATTCACACATATTGGTGAGCGAGAGAGTGAAATGTTCTCATGCGCACTCAAAAATCCATGGTATTGTCTGGCAAAACGTTACCAAAGCCATTACTCCTTCGGGAAAAACTGCTTGTCAATGACACTATCAGCAAATCTAAACCCATTATATCGGTCCCCAGTCCGGTGTCTGACGAATTTCTCATTAACAGTATGTATGTGAAATTACGGAAACAACATATACCAACAGCGTATATATATCTTTTTCATTCACTAAACGCTATATAGACGATCCCCAAGCACTGGGCAATCTAAATATTAGCGATGCTGTGAAGAATATATACCCCCCCCCACCTTTCACTGGACTTGAAGAAAATTACTGATGGTCCAGATGGAGTATCATATTTGGACCTGTAACTTTACAATATCTACCAGGCTTTCTCTCACGTCGACTCTACGACAAGAGAGACGATTGCAATTGTTTTATAAGTAATTTACTACCACTTCCTGGGTAGTAATAATCCCCGCACGCGACGTATACCTATCTCGCCCGGTAACTTTGCTACATCGTGTGCAAAATGTGAAGATTTCAACCAACGTCATAGAAGCTTGTCAAACGTGGTTATATCATCAAACGTATCCGTTTTGAAAGTTTCTAAAAGTGCCGTGATAAATATAATATACCAACAGCAATATACGACCGAAGCGGGCAAGATCTCTTCCGCTACATTTCGTACCTTGTGTCTCGTTCCGTTTAACTCTGAGGTAGTGTCTGTTGGAACGTCATGCGTTTTACATTTTCTTGGTGGCCAAGGGAAATAACACAATCTAAGGGGTGACTGATATACATCATGCTCTAGAAAACGGCTTAGAAAGTAATTCGGACTAGAATACTGGTCAGCGATAAGGATATTACGTGATTTCATAATCTCATGATGTCATAATTGGCCGATTCTCTGTTGCAGAAAGAAACCAACGCGCTGTTTTAACACTTGTCAATCATGCTAACTTTCGTAAGAAAGAAGGTATTTCAAGTATGAAGGTATTTCAAGTATTGACGCGGAATTCTTTTAGTGTAAAAAAATGGAGGCTTACAGATTTGCATTCTCGCTGAAGGTATTGCCGATCTAAGCGCTATCTCACATATTCACACATGTGCTCCGTATCTTCATGATTGCTACTGAATCCAGACCTATCCAGATCGATTTAAGGCCTCCTGTGAGTGCATAGTTTTGGATCAGTTATTTTAGAAATGTTCTCCTGTTGCCAATTACGCAAATGTTAATAACAATTCAAGTTGGAACTATACTAAAAAACGAGCTTATAGAAGTTGGACCCCTGGACCACATGACTAAAACATCTTCCTCGCCGATCAAGAATAGGTATGTTGTGAGCTGGTTAATAGGAACTGTCCGAACATTCGCAAATATAAAACCGATGCATGTCTATGAAAAACAAAACTTGACATGCGACATGAACTATAATTGTCCATACAAAAGAAAGACGGTCATACAGATCCTAACTTTATCTGTCTCATTCCCGGTTAGTAGATGTTTAACACTATGCATAGGGAGGCCTCATATACACTGTTATTTCGATCTGATAAAACGCTTGATTAAATTTAGCTAAGTAAAGAAATCTCCAATGTACCTACCGCCTATAACATATATGTTGAGATATGCTGTAAGTCTACAGGCAACCCATTCCTCTCTTAACCAAGTTATTCTGTGTTGTCAATTTCGTACAAGTCTAGTCAGTTTCTTCAATATACTAGCTTTTTGGTTATTTTTTTCTGAACTGCTTAGTTCCTTCAAAATTAATTTGAATAATAGCTGTAGCTCATAATGCTAATTATAGAAGCCAGTGGAAATTTAGCTCATTCTACCCCTAACCACTATATTTTTCTAGCTCATAATGCGTCAATAGCAATTTCGTACAAGTCCGGTGGTAAAAACAAAATATTTTCTGATGCACATGGTATCTTCAGCTCTTTGAAAAATCTATCGGAAATCTCTTCAAATTTTGTTTCAATTTGAGAGAAATCACACCCGAGACTCGCCTATCGCACACATGCCGCCCACTTCATATACATGTAGGCCTACCGTCTCGCTCGTATATGCTGTCAGCTGAGCGTGTCGTTGCTCAACGTTGAGCAGGCGGTAGCTGATTGCTGAACGTGATTTGATTGAACGTCTAAAATAAAACAGTGGCTGGGATACAAACCATCACAGGGATCATTGTTGGCTCTTGTGATGTTTTCAGAAATATGCAGTCAGTAGGTATGTCTGTGAGATCATATGACTTCTTGTCGGTATGCGGGTGTGCTGCGGTACACGGTCTTATACATAGAGGCGGATATCCCAAGCTGGGGAAGAATGTTCTACAGACAATGTTAAGCAGCTACGAGTGTCCTACGGACAACTATCACCTGGGGATTAATGAGCCACCCTGGGGAAGAGTATCCGTGTTTCATTTGTTGATATGGAGATTATTTAGGTAGAGCGGGTGTGATGTTGATTGGAGGTGAGAGGGTGTGGTATGATTGGCTGGATCGATGACGTCACTAGGACATCTTGTCAGGTAGTTTTATACCGATTTGCTTTACTTTCAAAATGCTTTGAGCATGGAGAATATCTTGCCGGGCAAGCAAAAGACTTTTTGTGCGATTTAGAGCAGCACACTTGATGAAACATGGAGGATGGGAAATCCCTCAGTAATAGTATATATTCCGTGCGGGGAGCGAGGCAGGAGAGTTGGGCGGATGGATTCACTGCGTGACGTGTGGAGCTCCGAGTATCCGAACAGGCACACACATTACCCGACGAAATATAGCACCAATATTTTGAAATTATCAAGGGCATGCGCACTGTGGACTTCGAATATATATAACCTTTGCCTCGAGACGACATCGCGTGCATGCGCACTAGTTGCTGTGTTTGTTTCAGACAAAATGTCGCGCAGGGTAGTCCATTCAAAAGTTTCACTTTGTACAGACATAGGGTTGTTTTCGTGACAGTAGCCTCACACAGACTCTTCCACCGTCCAGGGATAGTAGACAAAGCGTATTAGCTCGCATATTGATCTTTGACCTATTGGCGTCACAGACACGTGACCGGAAGTCACCTTGGTTCCCGCGCAATGGTGATTCCGGTGCACTTTGTGTGCATGCGCAGAGCAAGAAGTCACTTCCGGTAACGAAACTGACGTCTCAGAGGCCAAATGTCAATATACGCATTAATACGCATTCTCTACTACTATCGTCTGTGTTTAGCCTTACACCTTGGAACGGTGTGAGTCTACATATTTTACACTTATAAGTACGGGCATCCGAAAATGCTGTTAGTCTGCTATGGAATTATCTCAGTGACCGTAAGCAGAGAGTCAAACTGGGCTCAAACTTCAGCTCCTGGGAAGACATACACACAAAGGAGTTCCCCAGGGGTCCATACCCTTATTATTCAATGTTTTTATCAATGGCATTTTTAACTTTCTGTCACGGTCCAAACTGTATAATTATGCAGATGATAATACCCTATCTTTTTCACATGTAAACCTCGTGGAATTGATAAAAAGTCTTGAGGAGGACAGCACTATTTTAACCAAATGGTTCGCTCATAATCAGATGGAAGCAAATCCTGAGAAATTTCAGGCCATCTGCCCTGGTAAAAAGTGTAACGAGGCTATCAAATCCTTGACTGTTAACAATGTAAATATGCCATGTAACGATGTTGTGAGGCTTCTGGTGTCAATATTGATTTTATGTTGAAATTATGCTACTTATGTACGCTGATGACACAGTATATTATTTCTGAAACCAAGGAGGGTTTACAAAAGGCACTGAATGATTTTGCTACGTACTGTGAACGCTGGAAATTAGAAGTTAATGTCCAAAAACAAAGGTTGTTATATTTCATAAGAGAAGAGTTAAAAGTTATAATGCTGAATTTAATTATAAAGGAGAAACCTTGAACATAGTGGATCATTTCAGATATATAGGAGTTATTTTTGCATTTAATGGCAATTCCTCACTTTGTATTAACACTTTAGCTGAACAAGGACAGAGAGCAATGTTCAGCCTAATTGGTAAAGGCAGGACATTAAAACTGCCTATTGATATTCAGCTGGGGTTATTTGATGTACTAGTTGCCCCAATTCTATTGTATAACTGTGAAATCTGGGAGCATAACAAGCTTGATTTGATTGAGAAGGTTCATTTAACATTTTGTAAGCATATACATGTACTAAGCTTGAAACAATCCACTACGTCATGTATGGTCTATGGGGAGATTGCAAAATACCCCCTGAGCATTACAATTAAGTGTAGAATTTAAAAATTTTGGTGTAAACTTGTGAATATTAAGGAAACAAAACTAAGCCATAAAATGTACAAACTGATTTATACTTTGCATGAGAAGGGTATATATTCCTCCCCATGGATCATTAATGTACGAAACATCTTAGATGGTTGCGGTATGTCGAATATATGGCACGACCAGCATAATTTCAATACTACATGGCTAGTAAATGCTGTCAAATTGAGACTACAAGACCGGTATATGCAGGAATGGAGAGCAATGGTCGTTGGAAGTCCTAAATGTTATTTGTACAGTATATTTAAAGTTGACTTCAGTCGCGAGAATTATTTCAGCTGTCACAGCGCGATTATATAACGTTTTGTAAATTCCGTACGGTTAATCATAGACTGCCCATTGAGACAGGCAGATATGAAAATATTGCAAGAGAAAATAGGCTGTGTAAGCTATGTAATAGCGGCGCTGTGGGAGATGAGTCATATATCATTCTTTTATTTTGTCTAATTTTAATTATTGCCCACTAACCTGGCACTTCTGTAACAAGTCCAGCTCCTGCAAACTCGAGAAAATCCAAGAGAGAGCCCTTCGATTTCTTTTTAACAATTATGAATGCTCATATAAAGATCTACTTCTTCGAGCCAAGGTACCATCGTTACATATTGGCAGACTCCGCGCCCTGACGTCTGAGGTTTTTAAAATCGTAAATGGCTCAGCACCCAGGTTTTTAGATGATCTTATCAAAGTTAAGAAATCTGATTATAGTTTTAGATATACAAATATGTTAGAGGTTCCAAAAATTCGGACGAAGTCCTTTGGCAGGAGGAGTTTCCGCTTCGCCGCCGCACATGTGTGGAACAGCCTTCCCAATCATATGAGAGGTGTAACTTCTTACGGTGAGTTTCGAGGGCTGCTTCGCACATGGAGTGGCGACAGTTGCGGCTGCTCGTCCTGTCGATAAATGTATGTGATTTGTATTAGTTTTTATCTTTGAAGTTATTTTATATTCTGATATATATCTAGTTTTTTCATCTTCGAAGTCAATTTTATTTTCGTATATGTCTAAACGTTTTACCATGTTTTACTCTTCTGTTTCTGTTTCATATTTAAATAGTTAATATGTAATATTCTTTTAAATGTCTGTTTTAAATGCCTATCGGAAGAATAGCTTCATAGTTAATGTTATTTATTTCCCATGTAATCCGACGTTAAATAAAAATTCCTGTATCTTGTATCTTGTATTATCTTGTATGGGCCGCTCTCACTTCGCTACGTGAAAAACTAGGGTCAAATGTATCAACCCAATATTTCAGTGTCATATCCGTTAATTTTGGTATTACTCAAAACGTGCAAAAGAATTGATTAACAATAAATTAATCTTACATTCAATGGAAAACAAACATGTAAAAGAAGTGTGAGATGGTGAGATATGTTTCACCTGTCATACAGCGTATGCAA